>JAVXUP010003180.1:17500-81338 GCA_033070095.1 Escallonia herrerae | reverse complement strand
TAATAATTCAACACAGAAAAAGAGTTTTGAACAAGGTTGAAGGTTTTGCATTATAGTATAATTTCCCCGGACCTCCTGGTTGCGTTTTAAGCACTTACTCAAGATGGTCTCCTCTTCCGGCCATTTAATATGTCAACCCGCGGTACACGGAGAAGAGTTTTAACAAGGTAGCAAGTTGGCAATTGTTGCACATGGTCACACGTCGAAGGTTTGTATTATTTTAGTACAATTTCCCGCTGATCACTGATGCACATGGTCACATGTTGGAGGTTTCAAACACTGAAAAGGATCTTCCTTCGTTGACATTTGAAATAAAAAAAACACATAAGAAGATTACGATAAGAACAGTGACTGAATGCCCCATTCTTTATTAAAAGGTGGTGCCTTGGAAGCAGCATACAAAAATATTCGGTTATTGAGGAAAAATCAAAATACTTCTAATAACATGCAGGTGTAACCCAATATATTTGTAATCCGGATCAGATGAGAACATGAATCACAAGAGTTTGAATTCAAAAAAATTACTTCAGTCTGTTCATTAGATGTCCATTTCCTTCGTCTTAAATTGGCCAAAGGTGTGCGTTCATGAGCCCATGCTAAAGTTTCAATCAATTCATGTACAGTTCTGTAGCTAACGCGTTAAGCGTCCCGCCTAATTTTGAATGAGACTACTAATTAATCTATTACTAGGGGTGTGCAGAGTCAGCTTCCAAAATTTGAACAAAAAAGGGCCAGTATTAATCCTGAAACTGAAGTTTTTCAATAGCAAAGATACCGATATAGAAAGATGTACACATTTTATTTTATACGGGAGCTGATCCGTTGATCGTGCGAGTACCTTAAGGTAAATTGTCCGCGCAATCTGGCCATCCATCCTTAAAGACAAACAGCCCAGATCAATTTTTTTTTCAAAAAAAAAAAACTAGTCGTTCGCTACACTATGTAACGGACGGGGCATTTTGGACAAAATGCCCGTCCGCTACACAGTGCACCGAACAACTTTAACGGATGGGCATTTTATCCAAAATGCCCCCGCCTGCCCCTCCGTTGCCTAGTGTAGCGGATAACTTTTTGACCCTGACATTTGTCATCCAAAAAGTCGTCTGTCATACTGTGTAGCTGATAACTTTTGACTGAGAGCACGTCACATCTGTCCCCTTCTCCGTCCGCTATACTATCTGGCGAACGGAGTGGCATATATACCCAAAAGTGCCTTAATTCTCAGCTCTTCTTCTATTTTCAGCTCTTGAGCTCCACTTGCCTCCATTTTCAGCTCCCTTCAAGGTTCAAGTTTCAATTTTTTTTTTTATTTTTATAAGTTAATTAAAATTTAGATTATATATATACGGGAGCTAATCCGTTGACCGTGCGGGTACCTTAAGGCAAATTGCCCACGCGATATGGCCATCCATCCTTAAAGGACAGAAGGCCCAGATCTAGTTTTTTTTTTTTCAAAAAAAAAACAATAGCCCTTCGCTACACTATGTAGCAGATATGGCATTTTGGACAAAATGCCCGTCCGCTACATAGTGCACGGGACAACTTTAGCGGATGGGAATATTATCTAAAATGCCCTTGCCTGCCCATCCGCTGCATAGTGTAGCGGATAACTTTTTGACCCTGACATTTGTCATCCAAAATATCGTCTGTCATACTGTGTAGCTGATAACTTTTGACTGAGAGCATGTCATATTTGTCCCCTTCTCCGTCTGCTATACTATCTGGCGGACGGAGTGGCAGATATACCAAAAGTGCCTTAATTCTTAACTCTTCTTTTATTTTCAGCTCTTGAGCTCCACTTGCCTCTATTTTCAGCTCCCTTCAAGTTCCAAGCTTCAAGTGACCAAGCTTGATGCTTCGCTCAAGTAAGATAGATTTGTGATCTCAAAAGCTTATGCGTAGAATGGTGAATTTTTTTTAGATGTTTATATAATTCTTTTTTGAGATTATGTTTGTTATATTTGGCATGGTATATCAATATATTCATCAAAGTAATTTTAATTTGTTATGTTTAAAAAAACCTATATTTTTAAAATTAATTTTCATGCCTAAAAAATGATACCATTTGATACTTAAACGTAATTTTTTTGAGATTATGTTGTTGTATTTGACATACTAAATTAGTCTATTCATCAAAGTAATTTTTATTTGTTATGTTCAGTAATTTTTGTATGCCTAAAAAATGTCATAAATATTATACTTAAACGTAATTTATTTTTACATAGGTCTCATTTTACAATGTCTGATTTCGTGTCAAGCTCGAACACCCAAGTGGATGCTAGTGACCCATACCTAAGGCGAATGTTTTGAACATTGGAAGAAGCCAAAGAATATTTTCGAGCGTATTCGCTGGGAGTTGGTTTTGGCAATAGAATCAAGACAGCTAGAACAAGCAACATAATATAAATTGCAAAATGAGTAATACGTCAGTAATAACGATATTGATGACGAAATAGGATATGCACCGCGAAGATGGGACCCCTTTGCGTGCACGAATTGCAAGATGTTCATAAGCCATAAACCCAAACAAAATCATTGGCTTATTACTAGCTTGGAATGTGTGCACAATCACCCATTAGTAACGCCTTAGAAGGTGAGTCAGATGCATCAACACAAGAAGATGGTAATGTCACAAGGAGCCTGATTCACACAATGAGTAACGTGCGGATAGGACCAATTGACATTGTTAATGTTCTTGCTGAATAGGCTGGAGGAATTTAGAATTTGAACTTTGACACAACAGACATTTGTAGTGCGTTCAGAACCCAAAGATGAGCCACGTATGACATCAATAATGCTCAATCCACAATGAGCCTATTGAAGTGGATGCAAATAGAGGACCCGCAGTTTACTTACGAGTATAATCTTGACAACGAGTATCGAATTACCATAATTGTTTGGGGCGACGGTCGTTCGAGACTTGCTTATCAGCATTTTGAGGATGTTGTGACTTTCGACACCACCTAGCATATCAATAAGTACTCGATGCCGTTCGCTCCTTTAATAAACTTTAATCATCATTATCGCTCCATTCTATTTGGGTTCACATTATTAAAGGATGAGAGCGAGAGTTCTTTCGTGCGGTTGTTTAAGACATGGCTGGAACCATGAACAACAAAATATCTAAGTTATCATCACCGATCAAGATTTGGCAATGAAGAAGGCTATTGCTATCGTCTTCCCAGATACTCGACACAACTTGTGCACTTGGCACATAAGCAACAAGTATCTTGAATGTCTGCATCACGTGTATGCAAAGTATCAGACTTTAAACAAGATTTTGACAGGTGCATTAACAATTCATCAATGATTGATGAATTTAAAGAGAGGTAGGAAAAGCTTGTTGAGGACTAGTTATTGCAAGACCATGAGTGGCTCCAGCACTTGTATGAGCTCAAAGAGCAATGAATTGGCTTTTACGCAAGAAGGTATTTTTCTACGGGCATGAAAACGATGGGTATGAGTGAACCTATGAATGCTCTGTTCGATAGCTATGTAGGTACAACTACAAATTTGAAGAGTTTTGTCATAAGTGCCAAAAGGCTGTTGTACAGATATATGTGAAAGAAAGGGCTGCAGACTTTGCAAGTATATACAAACAAAATATAAGATTGCTTGAGACCCCGCTGGAGGAGAATGGTGCAAAAGTCTATGCGAATGAGATGTTCATGCAATACCAAGTAGAGCTGCAAAAATCAGGACGATACAATATGAATAAGTTGGTAGAAAAGTCTACACGTGAACACAAGGTCTATTCGTTAATGAACGTCCTCGCCCTTGAGAAGATGCGTAGACTGTATACAGTAAGTCATGACACAAAGACGGATTTGGTGACATGAGTTTACAAGAAGTTTGAGTTTCATGGCATGCTGTGTCGACACATTCTGCGATTTTTCACTCAAAAGGATATCAAGGTAATCCTCGATAAATACGTCTTGCCGCGGTGGACTAACGTTGCAAACAGGTTGCAGAATATCATTGCCTTTCCAGAGCATCAGTATATTGATTTTGAAGAATTAGGGACGGTGCAGTATAATCATCCAGTGACAATGTTCACACGTTATACGTAAATGATGTTGCTATAATAGCCGGATATAAACATCTCCGTGATCTAGCGGAGCAGCAAGAACCCATCGTCAACCAGTTTGGAGTAGATTCAGTCATCAACGCAATTGACACTGAGCCTACAGAGAGATTAGAAGATGATGAGCCGGTTGAGGAAGAAGACAATGATATCGGGTCTTTAGATCTAATTATTTTGCAAATGAAAGGCCGCAAGAGATCTACATGGATGAAGAGCTCTATTGAACAAGCAACCCAACCTAAAAAGCTTAGAAGGTGTGCATTGTGGAACAAAATGACCAAATATGATAAGAGGAATCATTACAAGGCACTTGGGATAAGTCCAGGGGCTTTGCAAGACGAGAAAGAAGTTGATGCTGAAGAAGATGAAGTGGACCTTTAGTCTACGGACTTCATAATAATCTTTTATGAGCCATTAAGTCTGTAGCTGTTGCATTTGAATTATAGACTTTGTAATAATACTGTAATAATCCTAGATGTTTATTCATACTCAAATTTTACCATACCATTGGGTAATTCATGAATTGTGTTTCTTTACCATATGAATTTTAATGTACTCTTGCAGTGACCAATTTAGCTTTGCAGAAACATTAATACGTAGAAAAATTTTGGCCCTTTAAACCGTCCGCTAGATAGTCTTGCAGACGGTTGGGCAGAAACATTGACCTACAACATTTGGAAAAAAAATTTGGTATCCACCGTCCGCTAGGTAATGTAGCAGATGGTTGAGTAGAAATATTGGCCTTTAACACTTAAATTGTTTTTTGCTTATTTTCACCGTCCTTAGATAATGTAGCGGACGGCCAAGCGAAAACATTGGCCTCCAACACTTAGAAAAATTTTGTTCATTTTCACCGTCCGCTGCATAGTCTAGTGGACGGCCAAGCAAAAACATTTGCCTCCAATACCTAGAAATTTTTTTGCCCTTTAAGCCGTCTGCTAGATAGTCTGATGGATGGCTAAGCAGAAACATTGGCCTCTAACACTTAGACAAAATTTGCCCATTTTCATCGTTCGCTACATAGTGTAGCGCACGGCCAAGCAGAAACATTGGCCTCCAACACTAAGAACATTTTTGGCCCTTTAAACCATCCACTATATAGTCTAGCGAGCGGCCAAACGATAACATTGGCCTACAACACTTTAATTTTTTATGGCCCTTTAGACCGTCCGCTAAATAGTCTAGCAGACGGCCAAGCGGAAAGGTTGGCCTCCAATACTTAGAAAATTTTGGGCCCTTCATACTGTCCGCTCCATAGTCTAGCGCAAGGCCAAGCAGAAACATTGTCCTCCAATACTTATAAAAAAATTTAGCCCTTTTTCCATCGTCCATTACACTATGTAGCAAACAATGTAGCAGATGATGGAGCAGACTAATTAAAATCATTGTTTCATTTTCTTATCCACTATCAACCTGTCTCAAGTAATACTCAACAACCACAACCATAACACACAAAAATCTCAAAAGAAATACTCAAACACAACATGAAACCATAAATACATAAAATTTCATAAACACACAAAATACTGAAATGCTTTTTATTACATAAGAAGATAAAATTTTCAATGTTATCCGTCATCATATGTAGTCATTTTTACAATATCTCTAACTAGTCTAGGCTGTCCTTGATTAATTTGCTAAACTATCCTATAGCTAAAATTTTCTATGTCTTCTTGGCTCCAGACAGCCTTCTTGAGACTCTCGGACTGACAAATTTTAGTCCATATACATCAATAAAAGGACGCTGCAGTCCGAGTGATTATTTTGCGTGGACCTCCGTTTCTTCACTCGAACTTTAAGATACGGCCGTGACGGTACTTTTTGTCCACTGAGAGAGTGGAACATGGCACAAAACATATCCTACCGAGGAATAAAAATGGCGTAAGTTACAAGAGTCGAATTACAATACGTAAATTAAGAAATAGAAAAACTCTAACAAGAATGCAAAGATTACTATAGCCTCTAATTGTTCTTTGAAAAGGTCCTTCGGGGGCATCAATTGAACCAAAGAAGTCCCTATCAACTCTCTTAGTTGTTGCGAAAGCCCTAATAGAAATAACCGACCGTCCTGTCATGCATTATAAGGTTATAGTCATTTCTCAAAGAGAGAAGTGAAACGTATCCATTTCACTTCTTCACCGTTCAACAAGGGCACCTATTAAGGTCTGGTCAAGTTGCTGAAAGATATTGCCATAAGTAAAAATTCCAAAATCCATTCCACACAACAATTTTTTTTTTGGGTTTTGTTCAGCTGCCACTCTTCGAATTGTTCGGTTACTTCTACTATGATAAGTGTTGCTCTTTCCTGCAAACTAACAAAAACTATTTAAGCGAAGTAAAATGTATACAATGTTTATGAAAGTAAAAAAATAAGCAAAAAACAAGTATCTTACTTGTCCATTTCAGATGGATGTACTAATACGGTTTGCTTGGTAGTATAATAAGGATGGATCTTCTAGTCCGGGGTTAAAGGCCATTTTTTGCGATTAAAATTACGCAAAAACATCAAGTTTGGAAGTTTCTATCAAACGTCGGCATATTGCCAACTCTAGCACATGCACAATACATCATTCATATATATATATATATATATATATATATATATATATATATATATATATATATATATGTGTGTGTGTGTGTGTGTGTGTGTGTGTGTACACACGCACATAAAAACGTGTAGAAACTAATGCAATTATTGACACTGGCTGTACAATTACAGTACTAGATCCTTCTATAATTAACAATGATTATATAAAAACCCTGGACAAACCAGTAACTGGAGTTGGTTTTTCCAACACTCCAATTCAATACATTACATATATTACTAATGCAATTATCACCTTTTTAACCCCATGTAATACACAATCAAAACCATATTTACTTAAACATGCATTTTGTGCTCCTATTTTACATCAAGAGGGCAAAATTATCCTTGGGATAAATTTCTTATTAGCAAATAATAATACAATTACAATTTCAAAAGACTTTTTTCAAATTGCACAACAAACTACTCAAACACCTATTAATATTGACACACCCTCGAGTACGCTCAGAAGCGTGGTGGGACTTACATAGAACTTAAAGGCAAAAATAAGATATGCGAAGAATGCAACCAGGGTAAAACAAACTGTTGCGTAAAAAATATAAAAAATTGTCGAATAGTCAACAAGACCTTGGTATAAAGGTACACAAACGTATGAAGAAACTCATAAACTCATGACAGCACACTATGGTGTGAATTATTTCTAGCTTCTGCCATCTCTTCTCTAAATCTGCTCTCTACAATTGTCCCTTTCTCTGGAACACCAATTCCTTCTCCTTCTGGCTCACAATTTTGCGCAAATTGTGATGTCTTAATTAAACATTATAATTTATTAAAAAGAACCACAGACCAGTTAGCAGTAGATAAACAGCAGTTAGAACAACAGCTTTCCAGTGTTAAAACTCAGTTACAAGTTTATGAACTAGAAGCTAGGGACTGGAAAACAAAATACTATACTTTAGTAAAATCCAGGTCCACACAATCCTCTACGTCCGGAGTTAAAGGTGTAGCTAGTCCTTTTCTACAGGCAACAGGTAAAGACAAATCAAGTCCTGTGACAGTTGGAAATTTACTCAAATTTCTGAAAATCCTATTAGTTCGGGAGAAAGAGCTACTAGTCCAGCCCCACAGGTAGCTGTCGATGAATTTGGCTATAATAGAGTGAATTGTTTTGTTGATCTTTCAATTGTATATAAAAACCTATAAGGTGTTGGAAAAATATATCAAAGTCTTCTAATAAGGAATCTAAATTTAGAAAATATCTAATGTAAAAAGATAAAGGATTGTATAAAAGGGTGATACAATCGGTATCTATATAATGTTTTAGACTCTGCCTAATTTGTTTTTCAAAAAACCGATTATGCTTACCACGGAGTGTTTAAAATGTTTTTCCAGAATTCACCTTTAGGTTTTAAGCAACTTCTTCTTTTAGATTAATAACTTCTAAAAGATTATAATCTTTTTGTCTTATAGTTTCTATTTCTTCCAATGCTTTATCAATTTTATTGTCTAACTCAGTTTTATAATTTATTTCCGGTTCACATATATCTATATGAACGGGTTGCGAGATAAAAGCTTGGCTTAGATCTAGGTCTTTTAAGTCTTTCATTATATCCAAGTCTATATCTGTTATAATTTCTTCAGGTTGATTGAAGATATCTAAACTTTCTTCTCGTTCAACGAGTTGTATAAATTCTTGTAATTGTTGCATACTAATTCCTCTTCCTATAAATGTAGTACTTTCAAAAATCTTCCCTCTTTGGTTTAAAACTCAGGGCATGCGTTAGTCTAACGGGTTTCAAAGCCATCACTCGGCAACTACCCTAAGCGACTCGCTCCTTGTAAAGAAATATATACACCTCAACACTATGGTCAAGAAGATTCTAGACATGACAATAGACGCATCTATAAAAATAAAATTACATGCTATTCATGCGGAGAACCTGATCATTCAAGTCGGGGTTTATAATATCTAACTTACAGTATATTTTGTTTAAGTCCCATCTTTCTTCTTCTTCTTTTAGATTAATATCTTCTAAAAGATTATAATCTTTTTGTCTTATAGTTTCTATTTCTTCCAATGCTTTATCAATTTTATTGTCTAACTCAGTTTATAATTTATTTCTGGTTCACATATATCTATATGAACAGGTTGCGAGATAAAAGCTTGGCTTAGATCTAGGTCTTTTAAGTCTTTCATTATATCCAAGTCTATATCTGTTATAATTTCTTCAGGTTGATTGAAGATATCTAAACTTTCTTCTCGTTCAACGAGTTGTATAAATTCTTGTAATTGTTGCATACTGAAAGTATTTTAAAAGCTCACCCCAGCTTCCTGAAGTCTTTTGAAATCACAAATTTTTAACCAGACTTTCTATTTATTAAGCTTCTGCCATCTCTTCTCTAAATCTGCTCTCTATTCCGCTGTCTATGAAATGTTCAGTTTTTTCTAAAAATGGAGTACGCGGTCTAACCGGAGACCCTCGTCTTTTTGAAAACGAAGAATTTTGGATGGACACCAGACGTCAATAAGGCCCTGCCTAGCACCCCCCAGTTTGGGTGTTGACGATTGGTATAACGAAATCCGGGCTTCTTCTCTTAGAAGGGCTTAGGTGTTTTTCCGGCCAACCTCCCCCCATTTTGGTATCAGAGCCATAAATCCTTGGTTTTTGGTTTTGATGAGAATTTTCCTAAGTAAAGGAGATGACTGAGTAACCCAGAGCAAGTAGCCCCTGTCAAGTTGCTGAAATGAGTAATCTTAGAGAAAGCATGCATTTAGCTAGAATGGAAGACAATTATGAAGAATTTCGTAAATGTTTTGCTGTTATTCAACTTATCGAAGATACAAATTCTAATATTAGGTTTCATATTTCTGAACGTACTTTACCTTTAAAATACAATCCTTTGATGTCTTATGTTCGTAGCCTATTAAATTTAGATGTTATGATTGCAAGTTTAAATTCTTATTTAAAGTTTTTAATAGCTTTTTATATATGCTTTAAAGACATGGATAACAATAGTTATTATCACAATGAGTACGTTAGAAATAGAACTAATAGACCAAATATAGATCTCTTTAGGCAAATGTCTGAAAGACATGAAGCTAATGCTTTAGAAAATATAACAGACCATATACATAATTTACAAATAAATAGAGAAGTAAACGCTAGTGAAGATATTTTAGGTAGCACGGATACAGACAGTGTAAATTTACCTAGTTAAGATGGAAAGAGTGACTTGGTCTATGGGAAACGGTCCTAACTTGGGGTCTTTTACTTGAAATTTACTTCCTACATGTAGAATTCCTAAATTACTACCATCAAAATTAATCCTACTAGTGCCTGAATTGTCTACATAGCTTGTATAAAGTACTGGAAACGACGGATTTGTCTGATTGGCGAAATGAGCTTGTCTAGAGCGTCCATCAGAGGAGGATGTCATTTGTCCTGCACAATTACAAAAATTTGTCTATAGATATGCTTGTAAGGCAGTAAAAATGTTTATTAAAAGGAAGATTTTATTATTACAAAGATAATTGTTTTTATCTACAAAATACTCCTCCAAGCCAATCGAATTCATTCTTACAGACTTGAATGAAATTGTTTGTAGCTTGAATACGATTGTGTTTAAAAATTTCTAACTCTTCATCTCCATCTGTCTCAAACTCATATAAAAATTGAAGATGAGCTTCGAGTCTCTGAATTCTCCTAAATGTCTGACGAAGATAGAGTCTGACTTGAAAAGGAGTCATCCTGTGAAAATATGACAATAGACACATCTATAAAAATAAAATTACATGCTATTCATGCGGAGAACCTGATCATTTAATTTCAAATCTATGATAGTTAATAATACAAATGAAGATTTACTAGAAGTAGATGAAACGTTAAGTGATACTGAAAGTATTTATAGTATCAAATCTATAGAAGAATACGCAGAAGATTCATCATCTAACTGTGTTCTAATATGTCTTAAGAGTCCTTCTAAATATGCATTAACTTGTAGAAAATCATTTTCTAAGGTTATAAACAAATGTCCATAAGTTTGTAAGGGTCTAGGAACAGGTCTTAGTCTTCCTAGTTGCATTAATAATTTTAATCTATTATTAACGTAGTGAATGCGATTTAAAGCAGTATACAAACGATTGAATTGAATTGTATTTTCTTCAGGTGTTGAATTATATGTCATAGTATCTTCAGTATAATCACTATAAAATGAAGGATCTACTGGTCTATTGTTACTACTCATTTTATGTTTCAAAGGCGTTGTCGAGATTGGCCATGGCTTCTTCATCCCATGGGTAATATGAAAGATTATGCAGATACGCAAGTGGTAAATATAAAGAAAGTAACCAATATTTGACAAGTTTAGATTTTGAATTACTTGCTATTATTTATGCCTTAGAACATTTCAAGGCATTATTAATTTCAAAACATGAATTTAGTATTAGAACTGATTGTGAAGCAATAGTAAGGTATAATAAAAACAAAGATGCTAGATATACAAATAGATGGGTAGAGTTTTTAGCAACCCTTAGCAATTACCGTTTAGACAAAATAGAGTGGCAACACATAAAAGGAAAAGACAACACTTTAGCAGATTTATTATCTCGCAAATTATTACAATAATATTTTGTTTTACAGGATGACTCCTTTTCAAGTCAGACTCTATCTTCGTCAGACATTTAGGAGAATTCAGAGACTCGAAGCTCATCTTCAATTTTTATATGAGTTTGAGACAGATGGAGATGAAGAGTTAGAAATTTTTAACAAAATCGTATTCAAGCTACAAACGATTTCATTTAAGTTCTAATTGTCCTAGAAGACAAAATAATAATAATTTCAAATCTATGATAGTTAATAATACAAATGAAGTGCATTAAAATTTTTAGTCTATGATAAGAAACAATAGTAATATTTTAGGAAGAGGTAATGCAGAAGACAGAAATAGAACAGAAGTACTCGCAACAGAAACTAGAAGAAGAAATGAAAATACAATAGGTAATAGAGTTCTAAGACTATTTAGAAATCCTCCTGCACCCATAGCTTCCTTAGAACAAGTCATAGACATAGATAGACAAATTGAACAATTTAGACAAAATAGGCTAGACTTAATTTCTCCACAAATTTTATATCAAAATAATGCAAATTTAAGTCAAACAAGACTATTTTGTCTAAACGGTAATTGCTAAGGGTTGCTAAAAACTTTACCCATCTATTTGTATATCTAGCATCTTTGTTTTTATTATACCTTACTATTGCTTCACAATCAGTTCTAATACTAAATTCATGTTTTGAAATTAATAATGCCTTGAAATGTTCTAAGGCATAAATAATAGCAAGTAATTCAAAATCTAAACTTGTCAAATATTGGTTACTTTCTTTATATTTACCACTTGCGTATCTGCATAATCTTTCTTCTTTTTTACTGCTATATTTATTTGGTTTGCAATATAAGACTGCTCCCCAGCCTTCTTTGCAACCGTCTGTTTGAACTATTAAATAATCTGTTTCTAATGGTAAATATAAGTCAGGTAATTGTTTTACTTTGTCTTTTAAAGTTTTTATAAGGTTAATATCTTCTGTATTGAAATGTCTTTGACCATTTTTACGAGTCTTATTATATAAAGGTCCTATTAGTATACTCAGGTCTTTGAAATACATTCTAGCCTGATTTAGTAAGCCTAAAAATGCTTGTATTTGTTTTAATCCTTCAAGTTTGTCTGGAAATTGTAGAATCTTTTTGGCTATATGTTCTTGTAATTTAATTCTACCATTCCCTATTTCCATTCCTAAGAATTTAACATTTGTTTTAAATAATTCGACTTTTTTCTTACTAAGAATCAAGCCATGTTTTTCAAATAATTTAAATACTAAATCTAGGTGCGCAATGTGTTCGGTATCATTTTTACTACATATTAAATTATCATCAATATATACTAAGATAAATTCATTGTAAGGTCTAAAAATATCATCCATTTTTCATTGGAAGATACTTGGGGCTGTCTTGAGACCAAAAGGCATTACTAGCCATTCGTAGAGGCCTTCGGGTGTAGTGAATGCGGTCCACTTAATGTCTTCGGGCCACATTTTAATTTGGTAAAAGCCAGATTTACAGTCGAATTTACTAAAAATTCTTTTACCTTGTATTTTACTTAAAAGAAAAGTCTTATTAGGAATGTTATAACTATCGTCTCTTATATTATCATTTAGTTTTTTATAATTGATTACCATCCTACTCTTGTTTCTAATTATCTCAGCATGGTTTCTAACTATAAACGCTGCTGATCTGTGTGGACTGTTACTAGATCTGATTACTCCTAATTGTATAAGTTCTTTGATATGCATTTTAAAGTCTTCAGTGTCTAAACTACTTGCTTCTATATTAGCAGTCTTAACAATATAGTCGGGGTTTATAATATCTAACTTACAGTATATTTTGTTTAAGTCCCATCTTTTAATGGGGTCTTCTCCTATAAAGGATAACTTTTCTATAGCGTTAAGAATATCATGTTTATTTGAAAAATAGCTTATTAAGTTGTAATTTATTCTATCTTTGTTATAAATGTCATTGTTATCTATATGAAGATATTCTTCTTCGTTTCCTCTAATTTCTTCTATTCGACAATTTTTTTATGTTTTTTACGCAGCAGTTTGTTTTACCCTGGCTGCATTCTTCCCATATCTTATTTTTGCCTTTAAGTTCTATGTAAGTCCCACCACGCTTCTGAGCGTACCTGAGGGTGTGTCAATATTAATAGGTGTTTGAGTAGTTTGTTGTGCAATTTGAAAAAAGTCTTTTGAAATTGTAATTGTATTATTATTTGCTAATAAGAAATTTATTCCAAGGATAATTTTGCCCTCTTGATGTAAAATAGGAGCACAAAATGCATGTTTAAGTAAATATGGTTTTGATTGTGTATTACATGGGGTTAAAAAGGTGATAGTTGCATTAGTAATATATGTAGTGTATTGAATTGGAGTGTTGGAAAAATCAACTCCAGTTACTGGTTTGTCCAGGGTTTTTATATAATCACTGTTAATTATAGAAGGATCTAGTACTGTAATTGTACAGCCAGTGTCAATAATTGCATTAGTTTCTACACGTTTTTTATGGTGTATAATTTGTAGTCTAATAGTTACTAGATTATTAAATCTTGTTTGCGTACAAAATTTGTCAATATTAAATTCTTGCATTAGCTGTTTATTAGGATCATCTAAATTTATAGTTTCTATGAGATTTTCTTTAATATGGGCTAAGGTATCTTCAATTTGTAGTATTTTTTGTTCTAAATATTCTAATCGTCTATTAACATTCTTATCGTAATAAGTGTTATCTTGTGTTGATTTAGACGTATTTGTTTTACTGATGTCTAAATTGTATTTTTGTTTTAGGCATTTAGTGCATGCTTCT
The DNA here is from genome assembly GCA_033070095.1 of Escallonia herrerae. NCBI lineage: Eukaryota > Viridiplantae > Streptophyta > Magnoliopsida > Escalloniales > Escalloniaceae > Escallonia > Escallonia herrerae. Next base: position 67,296 of record JAVXUP010003180.1, on the reverse strand, counting down.
TTATAGCATAAATTGCACTTGCATCTTACTTTAATGGGGGGATACCATTTACAGATATAACATGTATTGGTGTCTAAACCTTTTCCTAATTCCCATTGGTGTTGACAATTGTCTTCTGTGTTTAAGTTTTGTTCTGAGGGTTTAAACATAAAATTATAGATATTAGATTGTTTTAAGGAGTTTATAAACATGTCTATTTGATCAGTAGTTTCGACGGGAAGCACTTCTTCCTCATCATCGCTACTTAAAGAACAAATGTCGTCTGCGTATTCTTCTATAGATTTGATACTATAAATACTTTCAGTATCACTTAACGTTTCATTTACTTCTAGTAAATCTTCATTTGTATTATTAACTATCATAGATTTGAAATTATTATTATTTTGTCTTCTAGGACAACTAGAACTTAAATGATCAGGTTCTCCGCATGAATAGCATGTAATTTTATTTTTATAGATGCGTCTATTGTCATATTTTCTAACATGTCTAGGATTTAAAAAAGGTTTTCTAGCTCTACTTTTTCGTAGGAAATATGTCTTTCTAGGTTGCTTTGGCCTTCTCAAAGGCTTTCTAGTATATTTAGGTCTAGATTCTTCTTGACCATAGTGTTGAGGTGTATATATTTCTTTACAAAAGCTTGTTTCATTTTTAAGTTGTCTAGTAATTTGTATATTAGTACATTTTGAAACTAAAATTTCTATTACTTGTTCAAAGACACTTTCTAAGGAATAGGCTGGTCTTTGATTCGGGTTTTGGAAATTTTTTTAATTGTTTCACTAATTTCTCGTCCTAAAGCTCCTGGTAATTTATATAGAAATTTGTCTATAACATTCGAGTTGTATATGTTTCCACTTTGTGAGGCAAAATAATAGTATTCTTGCATAAAAGGTTTTATATTATGCCAGTTATATAGATGTACTTGTTCTAATTTTCTAGCCGCTTCTATTTGTATAATAGCATCTCCAGTATTGGGATTTCTTCCTGTTAATATTAATTGTATTGTGTTTACAAAATTATAAGGATATGGGCCTAAGTCTGCCATTTCTTTTAAATCATTAGGATAGGCTTGCTGCCATTCTTCGAAATTAGCTTTAGCTATTGGCCCTAAGAATTGTGTCATGTATCTTATCATTTCTTCTCCTGTTTCTAAATTATCTGACTGTTTAGTAATGAAATTTGCTACTACTGCATCTTTCCATACTTGTATATAATTAGTTCTTTGTTGTGGATCAACTGCAGTTATATTTAAAATAAAAGGTTCTGCTGCCTTTTGTATTTTAAAGTTTTGTTCTAAAGGATGTTTTTTACCTTTGGGTCTATAATTTGGTCTTTCATATTTTGTATTTTCTATTGTTGCACTTTGTCTTGGTAGATTGCCATATGCATATTGTGGTCTATTTGTAGGTTGAGTTGTATAGAATCTACTACCATCATTATTTTGATTATGTGTGGTTCCTGAACCACCACTTTCGTCCATAAGAATGTATGGAGTTTCATTCATTAGGTTAAATTTGGTATTACTTAAAGAAATTTGAGTTGTAACAGATTTTGTATCATTTGTTTCTTCTAATTCTTCAACATCTTCTATTGTGATAGAATCTGCATCTATATATGAATTTATTTTGTTGTTTAAATAGTCTTCTATGGTTCCTTCTGTAGTAGAATATAATTCATAATTGTTTAAAAATTCTTCTTCTATACTTATTTCTTCTAGATATATATTTTTTAAAAATTCTTCTTCTTCTTTTAGATTAATATCTTCTAAAAGATTATAATCTTTTTGTCTTATAGTTTCTATTTCTTCCAATGCTTTATCAATTTTATTGTCTAACTCAGTTTTATAATTTATTTCCGGTTCACATATATCTATATGAACGGGTTGTGAGATAAAAGCTTGGCTAAGATCTAGGTCTTTTAAGTCTTTCATTATATCCAAGTCTATATCTGTTATAATTTCTTCAGGTTGATTGAAGATATCTAAACTTTCTTCTCGTTCAACGAGTTGTATAAATTCTTGTAATTGTTGCATACTAATTCCTCTTCCTATAAATGTAGTACCTATTTTTTGATTTAATATTTTAAAATCTGTTGTTTTAAAGACGTCTAAATTATTCATCTGTTTCGGTTTCTTGAGTGTCTGGGTTATTAATTGCTTCAACGTAATTTGTGAATCTAACAGACATTCTTCCTGACGTATTACGATACCAAAAACTGTCTGTGGGTACTATACTCGTGGATGAACTAGTTCCTAATATTTTGTCTACTTGCCATTCTTGGCCTGAATTTTCTAAAGAATTTACTTTGTAAGGAGGTAAAAGTCTAATTCCTCTATTGATGATAAACTTAGCTGTATCTTCTATACTTAATTGATATCCTACTTGACTATTCTGTGTGAGTTTACCTATAAAGGTAGTACAGATTAGAAGATTTTTACCTTGCTGAAAATCTTCATATCCTTTTGTCATTATTTTAATTTTAATGTTTCTAGCAAAATCTCTTGTATTTAAGCAAAAGTCTGGTGCACAATAGAATATGCCACCATTGTTGTTCATGTCAACTTCTATTGCTCCTAGAATTGCTTGCTCACTGGTAAATCTATCATCTACTATAGCTAAAAATACTTTAGCACCTGTATCTCTTCTTGTTAATCCTTTAATACCAATAACTATTAATCCTATGTGTGTTAAATTGAAATTTCCTCTTATTAAATCTTGCTCAGAGTCTGGATGTATTAAATTTATACTTACTGTATCTTCTCCTATGCATCTATTTTGAGTTTCTCTACAGTGCATAAAGAGTCTTGTTTGACTTAAATTTGCATTATTTTGATATAAAATTTGTGGAGAAATTAAGTCTAGCCTATTTTGTCTAAATTGTTCAATTTGTCTATCTATGTCTATGACTTGTTCTAAGGAAGATATGGGTGCAGGAGGATTTCTAAATAGTCTTAGAACTCTATTACCTACTGTATTTTCATTTCTTCTTCTAGTTTCTGTTGCGAGTACTTCTGTTCTATTTCTGTCTTCTGCATTACCTCTTCCTAAAATATTACTATTGTTTCTCATCATAGACTAAAAATTTTAATGCCTCTTTTGTTTTAGAATTTTTTCTTTTGTCTATTTTAATATTATTTAATTTAGAGCATAATTCTTCGATATCTGTCGTAACTATTTCTTTATCTTTTTTCTGTGTCATGATGTGTTCTAATTTGTCTAATTTTTCTAAGCAATTTATTAATAAAAGGATAATAATGTTATTTTGTTTTCTAGATACTATTTCATTAGGAGTTCCTAAACTATTTCTTGATAAGCCTTCTGATGGAGTTATATAATTATTACTTTCGAGGAAGGCTTGCTTATAATCTAAATTTGCGTCGTATTCTGTAGAGCTACTCATTTATATTCTATTCCCTGTATGTTAAAATATTGTCTTAAATTATTGTCTATTCTAACATTCTGTTTTTCCATATTTTGTATTTTTTGTTTACTTTCTCTTAATTCTTGCCTAATTTCTTCAAGTTGTTTTTGTATATAGTCTAAATTATTATGTTTGGGTTTATCTAAGTTAGATTGTAACATGTTTTTAATATAATCTAAATTTTCTCTTATTATCTTAAGACTATGTTGATCTGTTTGTAAATTGAGATATTCTATGTTTTTAGACATTTTAATAGGGTAAATATAAATTTCTTCTAGTTTGTCTATTATTTTCTTGTTGTTGTATCATAAGTGTTTGCAGATTACTTAAACGTAATTGACTCATATAATTATCATAAGATTCATCATCTAACTGTGTTCTAATATGTCTTAAGAGTCCTTCTAAATATGCATTAACTTGTAGAAAATCATTTTCAAAGGTTATAAACAAATGTCCATAAGTTTGTAAGGGTCTAGGAACATGTCTTAGTCTTCCTAGTTGCATTAATAATTTTAATCTATTATTAACGTAGTGAATGCGATTTAAAGCAGTATAAAAACGATTGAATTGAATTGTATTTTCTTCAGGTGTTGAATTATATGTCATAGTATCTTCAGTATAATCACTATAAAATGAAGGATCTACTGGTCTATTGTTACTACTCATTTTATGTTTCAAAGGCGTTGTCGAGATTGGCCATGGCTTCTTCATCCCATGGGTAATCATTATCACTTGCGTTATAATCTGTATTATTATTTTCGTTTGTATCTTCAACCTCATTGTTTATATTTAAGGCATTCATATTATTAATTACATCTATAGGTATGCCTAAACTTTCTAAGCCTGATTCTTCATCTATTTGTCTAAGTCTACGATGAATTTCGCTATAATAGAGTGAATTGTTTTGTTGATCTTTCAATTGTGTATAAAAACCTATAAGGTGTTGGAAAAATATATCAAAGTCTTCTAATAAGGAATCTAAATTTAGAAAATATCTAATGTAAAAAGATAAAGGATTGTATAAAAGGGTGATACAATCGGTATCTATATAATGTTTTATTCTATCATTTGTAAAATCTATTGTTTCTAAGGTATTAAAGAATTTGTTAAAATTATCTAAGATGTCTATTCTCATCTGTTGATCTAGATTATAATCATTTATCATGTCTTCGATACTAAAAGGATCTTGAGGAGGTTCGAAATTTAAATTTCTACTTCTTTCCATCTTAACTAGGTAAATTTACACTGTCTGTATCCGTGCTACCTAAAATAACTTCACTAGTGTTTACTTCTCTATTTATTTGTAAATTATGTATATGGTCTGTTATATTTTCTAAAGCATTAGCTTCATGTCTTTCAGACATTTGCCTAAAGAGATTATATTTGGTCTATTAGTTCTATTTCTAACGTACTCATTGTGATAATAACTATTGTTATCCATGTCTTTAAAGCATATATAAAAAGCTATTAAAAACTTTAAATAAGAATTTAAACTTGCAATCATAACATCTAAATTTAATAGGCTACGAACATAAGACATCAAAGGATTGTATTTTAAAGGTAAAGTACGTTCAGAAATATGAAACCTAATATTAGAATTTGTATCTTCGATAAGTTGAATAACAGCAAAAAATTTACGAAATTCTTCATAATTGTCTTCCATTCTAGCTAAATGCATGCTTTCTCTAAGATTACTCATTTCAGCAAGTTGACAGGGGCTACTTGCTCTGGGTTACTCAGTCATCTCCTTTACTTAGGAAAATTCTCATCAAAACCAAAAACCAAGGATTTATGGCTCTGATACCAAAATGGGGGGAGGTTGGCCGGAAAAACACCTAATGGTTCTTATTTAAAGTTTTTAATAGCTTTTTATATATGCTTTAAAGACATGGATAACAATAGTTATTATCACAATGAGTACGTTAGAAATAGAACTAATAGACCAAATATAGATCTCTTTAGGCAAATGTCTGAAAGACATGAAGCTAATGCTTTAGAAAATATAACAGACCATATACATAATTTACAAATAAATAGAGAAGTAAACGCTAGTGAAGATATTTTAGGTAGCACGGATACAGACAGTGTAAGTTTACCTAGTTAAGATGGAAAGAAGTAGAAATTTAAATTTCGAACCTCCTCAAGATCCTTTTAGTTTCGAAGACATGATAAATGATTATAATCTAGATCAACGGATGAGAATAGACATCTTAGATAATTTTAACAAATTATTTAATACCTTAGAAACAATAGATTTTACAAATGATAGAATAAAAAATTATATAGATACCGATTGTATCACCCTTTTATACAATCCTTTATCTTTTTACATTTGGTATTGTTTCAAAGGCGTTGTCGAGATTGGCCATGGCTTCTTCATCCCATGGGTAATCATTATCACTTGCGTTATAATCTGTATTATTATCTTCGTTTGTATCTTCAACCTCATTGTTTATATTTAAGGCATTCATATTATTAATTACATCTATAGGTACGCCTAAACTTTCTAAGCGTGATTCTTCATCTATTTGCTTAAGTCTACGATGAATTTAATGGGGGGAGGTTGGCCGGAAAAACACCTAAGCCCTTTTAAGAGAAGAAGCCCGGATTTCGTTATACCAATCGTCAACACCCAAACTGGGGGGTGCCAGGCAGGGCCTTATTGACGTCTGGTATCCATCCAAAATTCTTCGTTTTCGAAAAGACGAGGGTCTCCGGTTAGACCGCGTACTCCATTTTTAGAAAAAAACTGAACATTTCATAGACAGCGGAATAGAGAGCAGATTTAGAGAAGAGATGGCAGAAGCTTAATAAATAGAAAGTCTGGTTAAAAAATTTGTGATTTCAAAAGACTTCAGGATGCTGGGGTGAGCTTTTAAAATACCTTTCAAAAATCTTCCCTCTTTGGGAAGATTATGCACAAATCTACTTGCTTGTGCTACTGGAAAGATAGGGAAGAAGAAAGAATGGAGAAGACATTCAAAATTAGGGGTTTGGTCAATATATATATACACCGTCCACTATATTATTTAGCGGACGAGTAAAGAGTTGGACAAGGACAAATTGTCACTCTGTCTCTGTCTGCCAAATAGCGTAGTGTACGAAGAAGGAGACATATATGATATGTTGTCAGCCAAAAGTGGTCCGCTAAACAGTATGGCGGATGAGTTTTTGGTTGACAAATGTCAGGGTCTAAGTTTTCCGCTACACTGTGCAGCGGACGGGTGGGCAGGGGCGTTTTGGACAAAATGCCCGTCCGCTACACAATGTAGCGGACATCTAGTTTTTTTTTTTGTTAAAAAAACTAGATTTGGGTCGTCCGTCCTTTAAAGATGGACAACCAGATCGCGCGGGCAACTTACCCGAAGTTGTCCGCGCGGTCAACAAATCAGCTCCCTATATGTATCATACACATGTGATCGCGCAAGCGCACATACACATACATACAATTATTATATATGTACACACATATCTATCTATATGTATACTAGTTCTAAAAGTCTCAATCTTGGTAAATCATTTTTAGCAAAAAATACCTTACATAAATTTTTAATGACATTATTGTCTTTTGGGTAGCGAAATGAATGAGTTGATATTATGGCATGTGAAAGAGTTTATATCTCTGAATGATAAATGCAGGTTCTCTTCCCAAGTTAACTTGTCAAATGCATCATCCTGTTTCTAAATGAATTAAAATCGTTCAAACTTTTTGCTAACCCTCCAAATTCTATGACATTAAAATGTGTTCTCAACTATAAAAGCTTGACCTAAAGATTTCAAGATGCCACATACCACTCCTTCAAACCTTTTTCTTGACTTTCCCTCTCACCTCCTTCTTAACGGATGACTACAAATCATCTAGAATCTATCGTTGCAACTCTTCATCTCCGGTTCTCGTGTGACCAGATAGTGAGAGAGGCTTTATAACACAACGAAGTGTTGTCTCTTTCAGGCATCTAATCGTAACTTTGCTGCTGAAACATAACATTCTAGAAGTAATTTGAATGTTATGCTCTCTGCAGATTAGGCTATAAACTGGGTCTAGATTTATGTGGCTACATTTGGCCCAAGGATCTGAAATAAATCTCCATCTAGGCTTTGTGCATGAACATCTTAATTAAAGTTGTAGATGACATCTAAATTTTAACTATGACTATTTCTTTCATTTATTCATCAGATTCAACTTCATAATTGGGTTCTTTGAAAATAATTGCTCAGTTTCACGAATATCTGATACTTGTGTTGTACTGATCATGTAGTTTACATCAACAATGGAGTTTCCCAACTTCAAGCTAAGGTAAGTTTCTGATTCCTTTATACTCATCAAGCACCTAGAAATTCTTTTGGCTAAGCATAGAATTATAACTTTAATGCATTTCTAATCTTATGATTCGGTGATGCAACTTAACTCCAAGAAAAGACATGAAGTTGGGATTTTATATATGATTTTGCACGGAAAAGGTATGCTATATTTGTTTAATAAGATGTCAAAAGGATGAGATGAATTTATCCACCAAAACATGTATACCTCATGCTTCCTTACAAAATATGCACTCTCCATTTACCGTTTAGCAACACTTTTAACAGCTTAAACAACTTAAAATGATGTTAAAATGCCAAATAAAATAGATTGGTCCTAAAAGCTCTTGTGGAGTGCAAGCAACAGATGTAAAGAAGAGTCCGATCAACGTATCACTCTACTTTTTCTAAGTGCTAATAATCTGCAGATTTAGATTAATATATTTGAATAATATGTGATGCTTCATTTAATTTTAACTTATCAAGTTATATATGTGGTATACGTTGATGCCACTTGCAGATTTGAAGGTTAACGATTTGACTAATTTAGTGAATGTCTTAAGCTGAGATTTTAGAGAAATATTACCAAACTGTGTTAGAACATAAAGAAGCGCGTTCCATTTATTTAGATATCTTGATTAGGGTGAATATTGACAAAACCCATCAGTTTGTTAGAGTGAGGCTATATTGTAATTGGATGACGAAGAGTATCGTGGAGAAGATCAGGGTCTCTTATGTTTATTATTAATTTCTTTCTTGGCAATTCAATGTCTATACCACTTCCCTCCCTGGAGTTAAAAGTGCTTCTCTTAAGTTTATATAGAAATGCGATGTGACTGTCACCCACAACATCATGATGTTCCAAGGCCGTAATGGACTTGGCGGTTCAGGCATGGAAAACGTGTTAGCAAATAGAAGTGCAGATGGTTCGAACGGCGGGGGTTTGTACTCTGGAGCGTTCACCCTTCGGCTAACCGCGAAGCTTTGCTGGTTGAAATAATGGTAAGATGGCTCCCAGTTTGTTCTTTGGCTTTTTTTTTACATCTATTGCAGCAAAAAAGGAGAATTTTTTTTTATCAAAGTTTAATTCTATACATTTTTTTTCATGCAAATGTAATACAGCTTGTGGATTATAAATATAAGGCTTACATATCTTTGAAAGCAAGTTATTTAGCTATTAGCAGCTGTCCATAGTTACCGAGATAGAGCACTGACTACAACCAAAGGAAAAAAAACAAGAAAAAAAAAGATGCACTTTCGATGCATTTGAACTTTGATTTTGAAGAAAACTTTAAGTTATTGTATGAGTGACAAAAATACACTTTGATGCAACCTCATTAACATGAGTACCAAGATCCCTAATCTATAATGGGGAAATGACAGATGGCCCCCCTCTAGTATTTTGGATTTGTGGGTCGACCCCTTCGGGTATCAATTGTAACAATCGACCCCCCCTCATCTATCAATAATTATACCAGGGTAAATTTGAACACAAAACTCCAAAAATACCCCTAATTCCTCCTAAATTGCCAAAGTTTTTCTGTAAAAAGAAGAAAATTTTTAAAAACAACAACCCCTTCCCGCACTCACCACCGTCAATCGAGCGCAGTCCACCCTCCAGTGCCGCCCACCCTCCCTCTCCCTCGCCACCACGCCATAGCCATCATCAACCAAGGGCCCTCATTTCTTTTCCCCCACCCTGTCTCCACCATCAACCCCAGCCCATTCAAACCCATATCCATAAAAATCAACAATCCAAAACAAAACCTTAATCTCTTTGTTGATGATGATGGGCGACAATTTGCTGTTGTTACGAGTAGGTAGTTCGGTGGTAATTGGGAGGGGCTCGCTAGCGATGCTGGTGGTTATTGGCGACAACTGTGGTGGTTGTTAGGGTGTAGGTGGACGAGTTATTTTGGGTGGGTTCTGTTAATGGTAATGGGGAAACGTTTTTCAGTATTATAGGCAGGTGGCTCAACGGCTAGGGTGGGATTTGTAGGTGGATGAATCGCTGTGTGGTGGTTCTTTGGGTAGGCTGGTGGGGTTGTTGGCAGTGGTGGTTCTTTGGTGGTCGGGATTGGTGTTGATGCTTGAGTTAGGGTTGGGGTTGGTTGACAATGATGACGTTTGAGTTGGGAGTGGTTGTGGGTGTAGCGGTGGTGGTGCTTGAGTTGTAGGTGGTGTGGGTGCGATGGTGGTGGCAGCGTTTGAGCTAGTGATAGAGAACGGAGGAAGAGAAAAGTAAGGAATGAGAATTATCTGATGAAGGTACGGGTATTTTTGTCTTTTTAGGTCAATTCTTCAATTAATTGTTCAAAAAGGACCAATTGTACCAAATTGATAGATAAATGGGCCTATTGTCACAATTAATACCCGAAGGGATCGACTTGCCAACCCGAAATATATGAGGGGGAGCATATGTCATTTTCCCTATAGATAATTCTAACGTTTGATATGGATTAGGGCAATGTAAAAGACCCCAGACATCATAATCCCCGGCTCCATGGATATCAAGAATATGATGATCAGTCAAACACTCATGCTTATCGATTTGCTCAATGGACTGAAAACTGTGTGAAACCGCATGCATCCTTCCCCTGTTGGCCATGTAATACACACTAATGACTTCGATGGATTCTTATGAGGTGGTGGTGGCAGTTGGTCCATGATGTTGCGCAGGAGAAAGCACCCACAATGTGATTGATTGAAAATAAACCAGTAATGGAGGAGTCTACTATGCAATCTGACCCCAAAACTTTAGAAAAATATAATTTATGCATCCTAATACTTTCTAACATACAAAATAAAATTACAAGGTTGTTTTAGGATGTAACGTTACTTACAGAGATGCTGTTCTTGGTCCTTAAATGTATGCCCGCCATGCTTTTCTTGTTACTTTCCACTATCCAAGCTTTTCACCAAGTGAACACATAGCTCGATGCCTTTCGTTCCTTAGAATTGGCTAATGCTATGATCAAACACTCTGAAGCTTACCGGATATTGGTTTGAAAAGCATAGTAGAAAAACGTCGTACTAAAACCAATACATTTTTTTTATTTATACTGGAAAGGAAATATTACATAGTAGCAATAGAAATGAATGGTTCATTCTATTGTTACACACACTAATTCTTAGTGCGCTTCACACTCTCTCAAACTTCCTCTACTTTCTAACTCTTACTTCGACCTATTTTATAGATGAAAGGATCAGGCACACAGAATTCATCAACAGTGAAAATCCTCTATTATTTTTTGTAGGGTCGTATTTCTCCTTTATTATGGCAGCATCTTTATTCTCCTACCCACTTGGCTTTGTCATTTTTCGCTGGCCATTTTGTCCATTTCAATCATAGTTATCATGTGGTCTCGAATCCTCTTGTACAACTCAAAAGTTTGGCTAGGCAGATTTGGTTCTTCTTGTCCTTGACTGATGAACTATTTATAGAGTTTTATTACCTGTTCTTGACCTTGTTTGGAGGGCGCTATCCCTTCAGGATTACTATCCTTTGTCCATTGCAGAAACATGCTTTTTAAGGCTCAGCTAGTATGTCTTTAATGATTTTATGGACAAAAATGATTCTATCAAGCTTGTCATTCTGCGCATTATATGCTCCCCATAGTTCATTCTTGTGTGGCCGACAACGTTTCATTAACCTTTTATTACTAACAGATAAATGAACCAAATCTGGTATGGCTGATAGAACTTGGTTTCATTTCTTTCGGCCAAGGTTGAATACATTTAGACTGTGATGATCTATTGACTAAATCTCATAACTCCAAGAGCATATCGAATTACAGTTGGGAGATTATTGATGAGTTACCAATCATCTCTGTCTATTTCGAGTCCATGATCAATCCGTTTAAGATTAATTTTGCCTGATGTTAGTGTGAGGCTTGGCCATCCATAATCCCTTTTCAGGAATTCTTTTACTTTTGGGTTGCGAAGAATCTTTTTGTATTCAATTTCCTTCCTGGCTAGTTTTTTTTATATTAGTAGTGATCTCAGATGGGAGGACTGATTCTAGTTTTTCTAGCAATCAGATTCTTTTTTCTTTTTCTTGTAGGACTATCATTCCGTTCTCATCATTTATATTAAGCCTTTTTTTTAAGTGCTTAACATAATCAGTTAATTGAATGGGAGTTCTTCGTAACTCTTTTCGATATTTATCCCTCAGATAGTGCTAGATATTTCCAAAGAGATATTTGCTCTCTTCACATAACCCTGGATCATAAAATGATTTTGTTTTATTATCATTGGTTTGCGTTATGTTAACATTCTGCTTTAAAGATTTTTCATCTTCGTCAGTTGCACTTTTCTTTTTAGATCCTTGTTGTTAGGAAAATATTATTTTATTTTCTTGCCCATTTATTTAGGGTGCCTTGTTCTCGACGTCTCAACCTCATTCTCTTTATTCTAAAAACTTATGCATTGGTTTTGAACACTTAGTTTTGTATCGTCTTGTTTTAGGGCCTTCGGATTGTAGTTCCAACCATCTTCTTCTGCTACCGGGGGAGAATTTGTGAGTGACAAAGAACTGTCCTCTTTCTTTTTTGGATAAATGACGTAGTAGTCGAATTTCTCTGATGGTCCTCCCAGTAGATTGAGTTCAGGATATCCTACTTCATACATTTCTTTTAAGGCCTTTTGAGTTGTCTTTTTTTGGGGGTAACAACTCCCTGCATCATAAAGCATAATTCCTTAGTTAGGTTATCTGGAAGTGCATTTTTGGCTGATGACATGTATTCTACATCAAAATTATAATAGCTGAACGATTATTGCCATCAATAAAGTCTTGTTTGACTAACTTCTCTTAGGTCTCTTTTTAAGAAAGCTTTCAAACACCTATTATCTGTTATGATAAGTAGGTGTTATGAAACTAGAAACATGTAAAAAGATTTTATGCTACGTTTTATAGCTAAAAATATTTTTTGTTTATGTGATACCGAGTCTCTGCATCCTTAAAAGTTTCTTTCTAATATCCACACAGCTGTCTTCAGCTTGATTAGGGAGTATTACTTTTAATACTGTACCCCAACAATTTCCAAAAGTGTCAGTTTTTAGAACTTACTTGTCTCCTTGTTTAGGCAAGCTTAGTTTTGGCAGGGTTTTCACCTGAACTTTTATCCATAGAATATTTTGGGTATCTTCCTTTTCAGATCCATTTTCCTTTTCTAAACTTTTTACTTAAAGCTTCTGTTAGGTTTGATAAATGCAGGATGAATTTCCTTGCATAATTTAACAACCCAATAAATCTTTAAAGTTGCTTTACATCATTGATTTGTTCTCAAAAATAACTTAATTTTTTCGGCTATGTGATATTGAAGGACAATCTTTCTACTGTCTTGTATTCCCAATCATAGAAAGTACGAATTCATAGTCAATGAATTCTTGTGCTATCTGTTTTAGATGATTTCTATGTTCTGCTCTGATTTTTGAGAACACTAATATATCATCTATGTATACTATACATTAATCTTTATGCTTTCTAAAAATGTTATCCATCCTTCTTTGGAATAAAGATGGAGCATTTTTTAATCCGAATGGTGCCACCGTCCATTCATAGTGCCCTGGTGGTGCACTGAAGGCAGTTAATATAATTGATGATTCTTACATTTTGATTTGTAAATATCCGCTTTTTAAATCAAACTTTAGAAAAAAGTTGGCTGGCTGGATTTTGTTTATCAGCATATCCTTATTTGGAACTTTATAGCCGTCTTTGACAGTTGTTGTGTTTCAAGCTCTATAGTCTATGACTAATCTCACTTTTAATCTAGCCTGTTCGGCATGATTTTTTACCATGAAAGCCAGACTTGGATGAGGACTCTTACTGGGTCTTATTAACCCTTGTTTTAGTATTTCAGGAATCTGCCTTTCAAATTCCTGGACCATCTCAAGACTATGTTGCATTGATTTTATGTAACCAAATAATCTTTATCCTTGAAGGTCAAAGCTGCCCAAGTTTTATCCTTTTCCCACATTTTTAGCGGGTGATCACTAAAATTATTTTCTAATATCTTTTTATGCTATCAAGACTAGGAATTTCTTTTCTCTGTTTGTATTAATAATGTTAGTTTATTTTTTTAACTCAACTGTCATTTTCTTTGGTTACTTCTTCGTTAAATATCTCTTCCTTGGTTACTTCTTCTTCAAGTAACCTTTTCCATGAGGCTGTTTTGTTCTCTTCACCAGGCTGGGTTGCGTAGAGAGACTCACTCTTGATATATTTTTTAATTTCTTCAAGTTTTTTTGGATGAAAACTAAATTTCATTTTTGAGCAGCATATTTTAACAACAAAATTTTTTAAAGTTGTTTTTCAGTATGAAACTATTCCTGAATAAATGGTCAATTTTCAGTTTGTTTTAGAAAAGCATTTTCTATTAGAAAATTACCGTCTAAGTAATCGAATTGGATTAATCGCTCTATGATGAACCGTTTTTCATTTATTATGATCGGAATATGATATGCTTCATACTCTGGCTCGAACTCATTGCCATTTGTCATTCGCATGCTCATGAGTTGATCTGTTTTGATCCGTTTTTTAAAAAAGGGCAAAATTCCTTGTTGTTCCAGGCAATAGGATGCTCCAGTATCTACCAAAGCATCTATTTTATAGGGGTGATAACCCTGGAAGTAAAAACTTAATTTTATATAAGGATTGTTTGGACTTACCGCATCCGTTTATTATTCATTTTCTTCGGACCTTCTTTTGCCTTTGATAATACTCATTATGTCTTGAATACCCTTTTCAAGCTCATCTCTTTTCAAGCCTTTTTCTTTAAGCCTCTTATTGACAGTATCATTTATTGATGTTGTGGTCATTACATGTATGGTTTTTACGCGTGATGATATACTTTTTCTGGTTGGAATGGTAACTGTTTTGTACCCCATGATTCATTAGAAATGTCTTCTTCTTTGCTAGCTTATTCTACCATTTTTTCCTTTCCTTTGCCCTTTGTGTTTGTAGACGTGGAAGGTATCGAAGAGACAAAATGTCTCCTTAGTTCTTCGAGAAAAAAAGCACCTTTATTTTCTCTAATCTGCATTTATTTTAGTTGTTTACTAACTAATCCTTCTCCTATCACCCATTTTTTAGGCCATGATAGTTACGTTGAATTTATCTTCTGTACTTTTATTGCTCGGACATTACTACTTGTTTGTTCTACTTCATTGTTTAGCGTTTTACTTAGTGGATTAGTGGTATTTACCACTCTGTAGACTAGACGATATTATACTGCAATGTTTTTGCAGACTTCTCGTAATTCGGTCATGCCTTGAGTCAGAATCCTCACTTTTAGTGTTTTATTAAGATAAGGATTTTTTAAAGACATGAAATAGTTTGGTGTAGTTTTAAACCAAATTGATCCGTTATACAAGTTACTTTGGATACCCCCTATTAGAACTTTTTTAAAAGTTTTTCACCGATTGTCTATTAAATAACAGATTGCTAGTATATCTCTGCCATCTATGAATAATGGACAAAGACTAACTTGTATCATACCAATATGGACATAGTGATATCCTTCTTTAAGGAATTGTTTTGCCTTATCTGCCTTGAAGAGAGGAATGTATAGTATTCTTTCTTTAGTTTGACCTACTGAGGTCTTTCCTTTGGAGATCTCTACATTTATCTTACTCCTGAACCTGAATATGACGTTTTTGTATATTTTTCCAACCTTGATTTTAGGTATCTCCCAATAGTTTTTAATGAAACCGGGAGTTTCTTCCTCAATTGATTCACTATGACTAATTATGTTATTAGATAAGGGAATCATCTTTTCTTCATGGTCGTAGGTTTCTGACATCATGAAGATCATGCCTATGCCTTATAAAGTTATGTTTTAACTTTCTTCATCATCTGATGTTGTTTCATTATCAGATTCATAGTCGTATTCTGAAATAAGCTCTTTTGCTTCCTCTTTAGAATCTAACTCATATTCCCATGCTGGCTCATGTCTTTCTTTAGCGAATAAGAAAATCTTATATTTTGTTTTCTTTTCTTACTTGGATATATATTTTCATAGTGTCCTTTTTCGCCTCATAACCAGCAACAATCACACTCTTTTGGTGATTTTTCTTTTGGACATGAAGGTTTTTTATACGAAAGATTAGATTTCTTTGTAATATATCTTCCCCATGGTTTTGGTTTTTCTCTTGATGGATTAAATTTTATTTTTTGAATTTTTTTTTCATTTTTTCACATATCTTTTTTTGTTTCCAAGCCTTTTCTTCTCGAATCTCCTTTTCGTGAAGTTTAGCTTCTTTTCGCATCCATAACTGTTTACCATGTTATCGACTTTAGAACAACAGTCGTAACGCATATGAGTTTTTTTCGTATCTTTTATTGCCTGTCCTTCAGAATAATAGTTCTTTAGAACTTCTTCTACAACTACTATCCTTTTGCCTAAGAAATCGCAAAGTATTCCGTCATTTAGGAGTTTAACAAATTCTTTTTCAGCTAACTCTATCATGGTTTATGGAGTTTGGCAATAAATTACTTTTGCCAATGGACACTCGCTCTGAGTTCTAACTTGTATAAATATTTTTTAAATTTACAAGTGTAAATTTTAAAATAAAAATAGCACATATCACATATTTGTAGTTTTGTAAAATTTGTGATAATACTTTTTTCTTGAATACCTATATTATTTATAGATATTTCGTAGAACTCTCTTTTGAGGTTATCTGCATAAAATATTACACATTCTTAAGAAATATTGAGCTTACTGTGGACTTCAATTATCATTTCGTTATCTGTTATGTTATTCCAGAACCTAGTTGTGTTTCCTTGCAGGGTTGTTCGAAAAAAATGTTTCATAGCATGCCTTTCTGTTAAATTACCATCTATTATGGTAATTTTTAAGGCTTCTGCCCAATTATCGATTGTTGCTTCAGTATTTGAAATACAATCGATATAAAATAATGACGTATTGATTTACGAGCTCATTTCTTATCACCTAAATTGCGTGAAGCTAGCTACCAAAATTACGTAGTTTTTGGTCAAATAAACATAGCCATTTTTTTCTCTTTTTCTCTCTCATTCCCTTCCCCCTGTTTTTTTCTCTTCCATTCTCTCTGTCGCAGGCTGGCCCTAGTAACCCACCGCCACTCGTCGCACCCCTACAACACATGACCACCACAGTTTCCACCGTCATAAGCCACCATAGACCACCCATCTTCCATCACCGGCTGCTGTAATCCACCTATCTTCTGTCGCTGGCAGCCATAAATGGCGATTCTTATTAGCTGCCAATCAATTAGATCTATCCTTTCTCCACATTGTCGAACCCTTCCACTACGCACAATCGTTAGCCTCTTCCTCGGCAAGCCACTACCCACCTCTGTTATAAACCACACACCACCCATTACGCCCACTATCATAAACCACCACCATACAAAAGCTCACGACTACTAGCCATCTTTCCTCCCAGTACATCACGGCATCAGCCACCACCACCTCTCCCAATAGTTGGCCTATGTCATTGGCCAACAAAAGAGGCTAGCCATTGATGAAGGCAGTGAAGATGGTCCTTGACATTGCAAATCTGTCGCAACAATTATAGTTTACTGATGATTTATTAGTAATCAAGACTGTGGATTGAATTTAACCAACAAAAATTGATTGGCAGTTGACCTAACTTTTAGTTAATCCTTACTATGGCAGTTTCTGTTCAAGATGAACTGTGTTATTGTGGTGGTTGTGAATGGTTCTAGTGGTGAGATTGAGTGGTGGCAGATTAGATCGAATAACAGATGAGAATAAAAATAGGGGTTGGATCTGGAATCAATGACTTAAAGGGACTGTGTTCATGTGGTGGATGCAGGGCTAAGTATGGTGGTTGTGTGCAATTTTGGCGGTGGTTAAATTACCATGGAGAGTGGAGGCCAAAAATTAAGTTTGATGGTGGTAGTTGTAGCAACATGAAGGTGGAAACTAGAGATGGAGAATGGAGACCAAAGGTAGAGGGTGGATTCCGACTGTGGTGGATGATAGGAAGCAATGCAAGTGGCAAACATGAAAAAAGGGGAAGAAACTGAATATTGTAAGTACTAAACTACGTAGTTTAGTGGCTAGCCTTATGCAAGTTATGTGAGGCTAGCCTTATATTCGCTCGCCGGCGTGTGTATACACACACACACACACACACACATATATATATATATATATATATGTACACATTTATATACACACACAGACACACACACACACACACACATATATATATATATATATATGTGTGTGTGTGTGTATATGTATATGTGTGTATATATATGTATATGTATACACACATATACATATACACACACACACATACACACACACACACACATAGATATATATATATATATATATATATATATATATATATATATATATATATATATATATATATATATATATATATATATATATATATATATATATATATATATATATATATATATATATATATATATATATATATATATATAGGGAGCTCCCTAATTGCTCGCACGGGTAAAATGAGATAAGTTGCCTACCCTCTGGCTGTCCATCTAGCCCGATAGACGGGCTAGATTTCGTGGTCCGTTACATAATGTTTACCATCCGCTACATAATGTAGCGAACGATCAAAAAATAAAAATAAATCTGGACCATCCACAGCTCGCACGTGGACAGCCAGATCGCGCAGACAACTTATCCTATTTTACCTGCACGAGCAATGAATTAGCTATATATATATATGTGTGTGTGTGTGTGTGTGTGTGTGTGCGCGCGACGCGATCCACTGCCTGTGCAGACAAATTAGTTTTCTTGCCAACGCGATCTGACTGTCTATTAATGATTTATGGAGGGTTCAGATTAAATCTGATCCCTCAATAGTGTTAGATAACCCTAGTACTTTAACATATTTGCAGTCTATCCCAAAACTTTAGAAAAATATTATTTTATGCATCCTAATACTGTGTAACATACAAAATAAAATCAAAATGTTGTTTTAGGATATACTGTTACTTACAGAGACGCTGTTCTTAGTCATTGAATGTACACCTGCCATGCTTCTTCTGTTGCTTTTCCCTATCCAAGCTTTCACCAAGTGGACACACAACTCGCCGCCTTTCGTTCCTTAGAATTGGCTAATGCTATAATCAAACACTCTCAAGCTTCGAGGATATTGGTTTGAAACGTGTAGTAGAAAAACATCGTACTAAAATCAATACTTCTTTTATTTATACTGAAAAGGAAAATTTACATACGAGCAATACTTCTTTTATTTCCTTCTATTGTTGCACACACTAATTCTTAGCACACTACACACTTTTAGCACTCTTCACATTCTTACACACTTCACACTCTCTCAATCTTCCTCTGCCTATCTAACTCTGTAACACCTTGATACTTTTCGGATTTAATTAGAAATTTTAGCGGCAAATATTTTTTGTTTGGAACTTTAGCGACGAATTTTCTTTTAGTTAGCATTGATATTTTATTTAGTGACTTTTAGCGACACTTAGTATAGTGGGTTATCGAACCAAACCATTTAAAATTTTTTTGAGCATCTAAAGTACAGTAAATAATTTATTTGGACCCATTCGCAATAATAAAGGCTTGGGTAAATTTTGGAGCTACTAATGAAAATATAAAAAGGCTTTTGGTAATATTCCGATCTAGGGATATATATATATATATATATATATATATATATACACATTTCGTGAGGGAGCCGTCATATACTTTCCAACCCTTTTCTGAAAATCGGCAGAGAGATCAAAGAGAGAGATCGAGAGAGAGGACAAAGGAAAGAGATCGGAGAAGGGTTTTGGCGAAGTTTCCGGCAATCGCAATTCTTCCGGTAAGTTTTTTTTCTTATTCATTTAATAAACTATGGGTTTAACGGGTACCGTGGGAAAGGGATGACTGAGGGTGTGCTTGGTGTGCAAAAATTGTGGGTTTTGTGTGATATCGTGGACTTTTTAGATGGGTTTATAGCTATGAGAAGGAGAGGTTGCAGTGAGATTTTCTCTGCGAGTGGGGCACCCGTGGCTACCTAGATCTAGTGAGGGTTACGGGAGTGAAGGTGGGTGTGTGACAGGGGAGGGTTGCCATGGTGCTTGTGGGTGAAGAGGGTTGTTGCCGTGAGGGAAATTGCAGTGAAGAGGGATGGCTAAAGTAAAGGCAGTCGAGAGTAGCTACTTCGGCACAGCCACGGTTTCATCGAGAGAGCATGAGGACAACCATTGAGAGGTGAAGGAGAAGCTGCCATATGACAGCATGTTCGCGGGATGTTACAAGTCGTGTGCTTGGGTGGTATGGGTTTGGTGTTTATCGATGGGTTTACATGTGAGCTGTGTGAAGGGGATGAGTGTGTGTGTGTGTGTGTTGTGGGTTTTTGAGAGGCAATAGTCCCTGTGACTGCCGTGTTGTGTGGGCTTGTTTGAGTGAAACCATTTACATGGTTTTGATGCGTAATGTTGCCAAGAAATAGAGAGCGCGGGCTACGGGCTGTAGTGTAGAGAGAGAGTAAGGGTGTAGCTGTGTGGTGCTGTGTGCGTGTGTTTGTATGTATATGTGTGCGTGCGTTGTGTGTATATGTGTGTGGTGAAGCTGCCGAAGCAGGTGTGTGTGTGCAGATGTGTTGTGTGCTCGAGTGTGAGTGTATTGTGTGTTATGGTGTGTGTTTTTCATGTATTGTGTGTGTGTGTGAGTTATGTATACTGTGATGTGTATTTGCATGTGTGACTGAGTGTGAGAAGAATGAAAAGAGGGAGAAGAGAAGCTACTGCCGTGAGACAGTAACTCTGTGTGTGTGTGTGCCTGCGGTGTATTTCAGTGTGTGTTTGTGATGCGTGAGTGCATTGTGTATTTAAGCTGAGTGCCGTGTTGTGCTGGGCTTTGAAGAAATTGTGAATGTATGTGTGAATATGTGTGCAGGTGGTAATGTGCTTGTGCGCTTCTGTGTGTTACATGTGAAGACAAGCAGATAGTGTGGGAGTTTAGAGGGCTGTGCTGCATGGTGTATGCACATGGATTATAGTAGAGTACGTCGTGAGCATTCGGTAGCGTATAGTGATTGTTAATATGTGAAAATTTGAAGTATAATGCCTTCATCTATAATAGAATTTCTGGTAAAGTTTTACAGCTTTTTGAAATTGTATGTATTTTTAATATGTTCTGTAAGTTGAGATTTATAAAATCATTTTGAAACCGTTAAACTCATGAAAATGTTCTAGAAAATTTTGAGTAATGTTTTTATGTTATAAATAAGACTCAGTTTTAATTTTGTAATGTTTGGAGTTGATTTGCTATGGATTCCATATCGCATTAGTTTTAGCAAAATGAAAAATTTAAAAATAGATTGTATGTCTTTTTTAAATTCCGATTTTAATTTCTATAATTTTAATATATATTTTTAAGCTGTTACAAAAAATATGGGACTTTATTTTTAGTTAGAAGCCATTTTTTCAATTTATGGGTTTTTATTACATTTAAAGAAATTATTTTAATTCGCAAATATTCAAAAATTTGAAAAATTTATATTTTGACTTTTATTAATGTTTTAAGCTATAAAAGTGTTTTATTCTAATTTATAATAAATTTGAAATATTGTTAAGCATTAAGGAGCGTACGATAATTTCGGCTAGATTAGTTGTGTGCGAGAACTGTTTGAGTTGCGCGATTCCGGAATTAGAAGTGAGCGCCATTTGGGTAGTTGATATTACATTTATCATATATTAATATAGATTATGTTATAACATATAACATATGGATTGCCAATCTAGATTTATTCAAAGATGTTTTTGGATCGAGGTCAGTTAACATCTCTTAGCTTGGACCGAGGTAAGGAATTCTATCCGAACCCCATTTTGTTATTTTGTTTTCAAATATTTTGTTATGGGATCTTTACAAAGTTCATTGAGGTCTACTTTTATGATTGATAAAAAAATACTTTCGAACGGCCTATGAAACCCTAGCTTGAACCTTCTAGATCAATTGGAATTCTTTGTTTATTCTCATCTGTTTTATCGATTCAATTATTATAAAATATTTTGAATTCTATTTATTGCTTCTCAATGTTGACATGAGTTAGTAATTTGGAAGCCATAAGGATGGTCTGTATTATTGGCATTATATGGATGGTCTGTTGGATGGGTTTAACTAGTACCTAAATGGACTAATTAGTGTACATATGCATATGTAAAGCGATCGAGCACTACTGGGGTGGCTTTGCTATAGCGTACTACTCATGTTCAATGTTTCTTGTTCAATGTTTATGTTTTATTACAATTGAATTGTTTTTGAAACAACTCTTGATTTAAAGGATTGAGTTGAATACTCATCCTGTGTTTATATCGCATTGTAGTGATTTCATCAAAAGCAAAATCCTTAAAAAAGATGTTATTTTTTGACTTGAATGCCAAAATCATTTGAATCGTTCGTCTATATCAAAATGCTGTGTTTTATTGAAAATGCTCTTAAAAAGGTTTCTTTTGAATTTAGATAAAACACCTCCGAATCGTTTTGTTGTTTTTAAATCTTTGATGGACCTTACTGAGCTCTCGAAAGCTTACTCTCCTTTGACTTCCTTTCCGCAGGTGACAGCCTGCATTAAGTTGCCGAATAAGGATTAGAGCCTAGCGAGTGAAAGATAAAAGGATTTAAATTTTAGTACTGCTCATTAGAACCCCCGCGTGAATGACTTTCTAATTTATTATTCAGGTTTAAAATTTAGTTTCCAAATATGATTGTATACTGAGAGAAAAATACTTTGATGGACGTTTAGTTGCTCTGAAAGTTATGGTATTATTTATTGAGATAGAGGATATTATTGTCTTAGTGAACTGATTGAGCAAGTGTTAACGTTCCGAAAAATTCCAAAATGTTACAAACTCTTACTTTGACCCATTTTATAGATGAAAAGATCAGGCACATAGGATTCTTCAACAGTGAAAATCCTCTATTATTTTTCGTAAGGTCATTTTCTTTTTTTTTTTATTATGGCAGACATCTTTATTCTCCTTCCCACTTTGCCTTGTCATTTTTTGCTGCTATTATTTCCATTTCAGTCATGCTTATCTTGTGGTCCCGAATCCTCTTATACAGTTCAAAAGTTTGGCTAGACAGATCTGGTTCTTCTTGTCCTTGATTGCTGAACTGTTCATAGAGATTTATTACCTGATGTTGACCTTATTTGGAGGGCTCTATGGATGCTGCTCTACATCCCTTCAGGATTAGTGTCCTTCGTCTAGAGATGTCAAATGGGCCGGGCTTGGGCCGGCCCAGCCCATCGGGCCTCCAGCAAATTGGACCGGGGCCAGGCCAAGGGGGCTGCCAACCGGGCCAGGCAGGGCCGGGCCTAGTTCTGGGGATATCTGGGCCTGGTCCAAGCCCAGGCCCTAGGCCCAACATTTAGGGCCTGGCTTGGGCCGGGCCTGGGCCCAATTTTTTTTTTTGGCATTTTCTTGTTATTCAAGGTAAGGATTTTTTTTAATTATGGTAATTTGCTGTTAGGGACGCTTTATTAAAACGTCCCTAACAGCAATCAATGCTTTACTAAAAATCTATAGCGACAAGAGTTAAAAAGATTGATGTGTAAGAATATGTTTTACGGTATATGGTAAGACTAATTCAATATACTAAATCAACAAGTTTGGCTTCAAAAAGGTTCTCAATAATGATAAATTCTCAGAGGGACATGAAGTAACAAATATCATCATCATAAAGATAAAAGCCAAATTGTCAAGAAAAACTTCATCCCAAAAGATGGGGGTGGGCACGCGACAGTGCTACCCCTCCCCTTCGCCACTGGCTTCAGGTTCATTGTGCGAGGCTATGCAATGAACATCCGTTAATGGAGCTTAAAAGTCGAGGACAAAGCTACTCTTCTTGGTAAAACTTACACTTAAAAGAAAATACCTTTTGAATCTTCTATATGCAATCTCTCTTTTAAACCAAATTTTGGGCAATCCGAACACTAGAACTGGAATTAGGTTCGATTATCTGAAGCTCATGGTTGGGCACAGAACAATATCTGTGCTGAAATAGAGCAGATTCCAAGTTCCAGCCCACTCAAATTGTAACATAAATTGACAAAATACAGCAAATGTAGGGTACACGATGCATTGGGGTCAGTAATTTCAATACATAAAGATGTTGGAAATTTACTCGATCCCATGACCACTATATTTATAAAGAAAAAAAATCAAAGACTTTAAGATGTGTTATTATTCTTCGCATTACTTAAATCTTCATTATTGTTTAGGGGGGAAAAGGGGAATAAATCCGTTGGGGGGAAAGGGGGGGAAAAGTGAAATTTCAAAAGTAAAGAGGGGGCCTGAACCGGGCCAGACCCTGGCCGGGCCTGGCCCGAGCTTTGTTTTGGGAAATGTAGGCCTGGCCCAGGCCCTAGGCCCTAAAAGGCCGGGCCAGCACTGTTCATCAAAGGGGCCGGGCCAGCCCGGGCCAGCCCGCGGGTCGCCTGGCCCATTTGACAACTCTACCTTCGTCCATCGCAGAAACGTGCTTCTTGAGGAAAGGCTAGTATTCTTTATTTCCAACTAGAAGCAGTTATGGCAATTTATGGGTTTTTAGTGTATTTAAAGAATTATTTTTAATTCAAAATACTCAAAATATTTAAAAATTATATTTTTATTCCATATGTTGTATTTAGCTATAAAGAATGCTTAATGAAAATTTAAAACATTTTTGGGGTATTTTCGAGTCTCGCAGAATGTGAAGAGTTTTGAGATAAGTTGGTCGTGTGTGGAACCCGCTTCGAATTTCTTTTTAGTGTGGATAGTGTTCTGATAAGCGATTTGTCAACCTAGGTTAATTTCGAGGATTTGATCAAGAGCGTGTTAGCTTCAGCTCACTTGGATCGAGGTAATTTCATTTCATTTGTTCTCGTGAATATTTTTTTAAATTGTTATCGAATTTCCTTTGAACTTTATTATAATTTTTATGAATTCCATCGTTTGCCATTAATACCCTATCTTGAGCTTTACACGTTTATCGAAAATCTTATTCAATGCTCAGTACTTATTTCTTGTTGAGTGTCGATTTATTAATTGTAATATCTCTTATTACATTCTAGATATTGACATGAGTTAGTGTATTGAGGAGTTATAAGGATGGTCTGTATCAGAGGTGATATAAGGATGGTCTGCTATTGTCGGGTGATGCTAGGGTCTAGTTAGTGTTCATATGCATATGTAACCACAGTGTTATTGAACATCGCCTTTGTGGCTTTGCTAAGTGATTACCCTGCACTGCCTGTGTGGCTTTGCTAAGTGTTTCCCTACACTTCCTCTGTGGCTTGGCAAATTTACTCATGTTCAATATGCCATCTGCATCGCTTATAGTGTAATCAAAATTGTTTCTGTTGATATTCCAAATTGAGTAATTGAGTTGAATCTCATCCCATACTGCCATTGAAATGAATTCACTAAATCGTTTGTATTCCTTATTAAATTTTGAGCAACCTTATTGAGCTCTCAAAAGCTCACTCCTTTTTCTCTTCCCTTCTGTAGGAAATAATCGTCAGTAAGAGTTCGGAACCAATGAGCTTTATCATGGAATTGCTTAGTATTTTTATTATTTGTTATTTAAGTCCCTGCGAGGGAACTAGTGTGTACCTTAATAAATCAGTACTTTAAATTTGTCATGTGTTTAGAAAGGTTGCCGAGTTAATTGAATTGTTGTAGTGCTCTTACTTGGAGGTTATTGGGTTTCCTTAGTGTGATTGTATTGATTGGAGAATTGAGGATTAGATTGAGTGAGTGTTAACGTTCCAGAAATTTTCGGGATGTAAGGTTGGTATCAGAGCTTAGGTTTTTTGTTTCTGTAGACTCAGAAATTTATACTAGGAAACTTTATTGAGTAGTTGGAAAAATTTCAGAAAAGAATAAAGTGACTTCAGTTAATGATAGGGTAGTTATATACATTTTAACTTGGACAACTGAATATTTATGATGTGTGTATTTTGTTATTGTAGGATATGGTTGGGATACCAAATGACGTACAGCTCAGTAACGGAGGGTGGATAGAAGACGATGAATTTGCGGACCCTGAGGAGGAAGGTCAGGAAAATGGAGACCTCACCATGGTTGAACTAGAAGGGCCGGTCAACGATGATTTTGGGGTCGAGCATGCCAAACCCGGTGCCTTCGTGCTTTGTAAATGGGAAAAAAAGTGCACTCGATTGGTCAAGGAGAAGGATGATCTGATCTGCCAGATAGCATCCTTAGAAGTAGATATCCATCAAGTGAGGGAGGAAAGAGATTCACTGAATGAGCGGTTGAAGTTTGTGAATAGAGGTTTTCATAGACTCAAATATATCAATGACTCAAATATATGATATGTATCATAGACTCAAATATATCAATGGATTTTAGAGTATGATATGTACATTGAAAAGGAAAGCAATTAAGGCTGCGGAAGTGAGAGACAATAAAATTTCGCTTGCATTATTTTCTATTAGGAAGCAACAATAGTTTCAGTAAAGAATAAACTTATGTCTTTGTAATCAGTAGAAGTGCATGGATTTTCCTTAATAAATGATTAATGTTATTTTCTTGATAAGTTTTAAATTTCATCATTTCGATGAAATAGAATTGTGCAACTCTGATAATAGTTTATTTTATAGCATGGCACGCACACAAAATGGCAATACTCGGGGCCGTGAAGGCTATACCAGAGGCTGAGGAGGCCACACCGGGGGTTGTACTGGAGACCAAGGGGCTCCAGTTGAGAGCATACCCCAAGGAATTCCAGTTACGAAGGCACCCCCTACAGAGCCGCAACAACTTAACCAGGAACCCATGACTGCCACTTTACATACAATGAACCAACTTCTGGCAATCATTGCCTAGAGCTTAGTTAATCAATAAGAGGGTATGCAAAACCCTGTTCAGCCACAGCCGCAAGCACAGGAATGGAGTACCTTAAGTGAACTTAATAAATAGAATCCAACAAATTTCAATGGGTTAGTGGACCCTACAGAAGTAGAGTTTGGGATTGCGGAATTGGAAAAGATATTCCGAGCCATTGGGTGTACGGATAAGCAGAGAGTGGAGTTTGCAGTATACAAACTGAGAGGAGAGGCTGACCAGTGGTGGAAGATGGTAGAAGCAAGTAAGATTGTGTAACAAAGATCTAAGGTGACATGGGAATAGTTCAAGGAAATGATATTTCTCTGCGAGCTACTGCGAGCAGATGCTAAGGGAGTTCGCTAACATAACTCAGGTGGACAGGGAGAGAGTGGAAGAGTATGAGATGAGGTTTTTACGTTTAGCCAGATATGTAGACAGGATGTTGCCGACCGAGGCTAACAGGTATAAAAAATTTGAGTGGGGCCTTAGGCCTGGTCTGAAGGATGGAGTCATCTCGGCTAGGTTGTCAAGTTATGTGGAGTTCATGGATCTAGCACGTGCATTGGAACAGTCCAGATCCGATAATAAGAAAAGGTTCGAGCAGCGCCAAGGTGGTCAGAAGAGAGATAGACAAGAGGGTAGGTCCTCAGATAC
Organism: Escallonia herrerae; assembly: GCA_033070095.1. Classification (NCBI taxonomy): domain Eukaryota; kingdom Viridiplantae; phylum Streptophyta; class Magnoliopsida; order Escalloniales; family Escalloniaceae; genus Escallonia; species Escallonia herrerae. Next base: position 40,080 of record JAVXUP010003180.1, on the reverse strand, counting down.
TTGTCAGCAACTTTTGTTGGCATCACATAGGGGTGCTCATAGTTAGAGAATGGGATAGAACTAGGGATTTAGATTTGCCTCACATTAGGGATCTTGGTCTGGACAGGGTTTTGAGGCATGACCAGTACAGAACATGGGTCATATGGGTGCATAGAGTGAGGGAGCTAGATCAACATAGAGTTTTGGGTCTAGGCCGTAACTTGGGCCAGGGCATCGATCTACACAGAGTGAGGGTCTGGGTACTGAAGCAGTTTTTCAAGCTACTCCTTGTAGTACGTGCGGGAAGAACCATGGTGACAGACCTTATTATAAAGTTACTGGGGGATGCTACAAGTGTCGGAGCACAGAACATCAGGTTTGAGATTGCCCATCAGCCAGGAATAACCGGTCAGCTTTTTGTCTCGCTCCTATAACTAGTGCGACAGCGAGGAGTGCTCCTTGTCAGGGAAGAGGACAGAGTCAACAAGGCCCTACTCAACAATCTCAATAGGGGTAGAGGCCCAAGACATCAGCCCGTCTTTTTTCTATGTCGGCTCAGGATGCTGTGACATCCAATGATGTGGTGTCAGGTACACTTCCAGTCAACTCAATAGATGCTCATGTATTGTTTGACTCGGGAGCATTGTTTTATTTTATATCATCTACATTTGCACGGCGATTGAGGATGAAAACCCAACCTTTAGAGACTGACCTCACAATAGGAACTCCGTTGGGAGAGTCGTTGATAGTATCGATGACTCTTTGTGATTGTAGTGAACATATTAAGGATAAAGATCTTTTCGTGGACCTCATTTCTTTAGCTATTTGCAATTTCGACATTATATTGGGCATGGATTGGTTGTCTGCCAATCATGCCTCTGTGGTTTGTCATGGGAAAGTAGTATTTTTCTTTGTAATATGACACATAACATGTAGCAATATCCCTTTCTAGCACAATACTGCCATCTTTCTTATGAATAATCCGCATCTAAAGAAAAATGTTGAGCATATATACGTCATGGGTGGTTGTGTGAGGTAAAATAACCCAACTAGTTGCTGCCCAAAAAATGCCAACTCAACTTGCCAGCCTATGCAGTATGGCGACTGTGGCAACATGTACACTGACTACACTAGCAATCCTTATGCATAGTTCAATTTCTTTGGTGATCCTTCTACTGTATATAGGTATCACAGAGCTAGTATGATCTACATGTGCCCTAATAGTATCCTTTTGGTCTTAATTAATAGAAAGTTGGCTATAAGCAGAATTAGTCACTATTGTTGTAGGTGATACACTCTGGAAGTTACCCTTGGATGCAACAAACACCATCCTCATAAGTGAACTATTTTTTGAAGCCTTTGAGGAGAAACAGATACCTAATTATGAGGCACAATATTGCTCCAAACTCCCTTAGCTTCAAAATTAGCTTTATCCTCGTTACTGTGGGAAACTTGAGACTGTTGACCATGCCCTTCGTCGCTGTGCTGTTATCCAGGATAACTGGAAGACTGTGTCTGCCATAAAAGAGTAAACCAGATGTAGAAATTTACCTTTCAGCCTTCGGTGCAAAACTCTCACCAGTACTCACTTCACTACGAGCCACTCGAAGATCCTCTGGCCTATTTTCTTTGGCGTCCAATTATCTGTTATTTGGCACCATCGAAACAAACTCATGATTCTCAAAACTCTGTTTCCCACCCATATCGAAGTCATTCGAGAAGCGAAAAACTTGGCTAGAGACTACCTTTTTTTTATGAACCGTCTGACCAGGCCTATCCCTACCTCCCTTTCTCGTCAAATCAAATGGAGTCCTCCCTTGAAAGGCTGGGTCAAACTCAACACGGATGGTAGTGTGAATACCCGTATCGGTCGAGCTGGTGCGGCCCTCTTATCTGAGATGAAAATAGTTGTTCTAGGAAATTTCAAACTCTAAATAACCACATACCTGAGTGGTGGGCTGTTCGTGATAGTCTAAGCCTTGCTTGAGACAACAATTATCGAAACATTATTCTTGAAGTTGATGACATTAGTTTGGTTCACTATTTGATAAATGATGTGCCCCCCAACCCGCTATTTGATATTTTAATTCTGGATTGTAGGGCTCTTCTTAAACGACATTGGTAGGTGCATGTTTCCCATACTTATAAGGAAGCGATCTTTTGCTCGGACAGCCTGGCAAAGCAAGCAGGTGATCACCGAAGTGCATACCATCTGTGGCAGCAAGAGGGATCTTTTTGAAAAACCTGTTGCAAAATGATGCTAGTGGGAGAGTCACCCCATGTTGTATGACTCAAGTTTCTGTTTAAATAAATAAACTATCTTTTGTTAAAAAAAATGATATTGCTTTAATGATTACTTATGAGGAAATATATCTTTCTAGCATAATACTGCTTCAAATATCCTTTTTAGACAAGGAACTAGTGTTATTTCCTTTAGCTTATTGCAGTTTAAAATAGTAGTCTTGTTGCTTATTTAGGCAAAAGCACTAATCGAGAGGCCCGCTTTACATGAACTTACCAGTCCTCGTACTGGAGATTCGTATAACACATATGTTTTATACGACATCCAGAGTAGCATACTTATGGGTGAAAAGTGATCATGAGGTGCACCTGTCAATCAGATAGGTAATTGCTTATTGATGCTCCGTCAAAAGGTAACTACTCAAGTTGTCAAATGCTAAAGTTTCCTTAGATAAAGTTTCTAGTCAATTAAAGACTTGTAAGACATCGTTCCAAGTTCGGAGTTAGGTCATTCTTTTGAACTTGGTTAATGAGATGTTATGGATATAATTGCAGGTTTCGCACCTTCGTAAGTGGAAAGTGACCGTCCTTCCACCATTTGACAGAACAATTCATACCTTATTTTGCTACATGAGATACCGTTTCCATCATTTCCACTTCCGCCTATCATGTCTACCCTCACCTTCAATTAAATCGGAGTGTTTACGCCCAGGATGAGGCACCTCCTATTGTTGATCTGAGTAGTTTGTACAGAGAGGGGATGGTTAAGGAAGCTATTGTGCTAACGGAATTAGGGGAATATGCAGATACAGTGAAGAGTTTTAACTAGGGGAATATACAATGGCATTTCCAAAACCAACCTTGGTTCCTCAACATAAATCCCTAGCAGTAGCATTTGCACGTCTATAGTGCCTACTAATTATGTAATCCAAACTTCCTTTAGGCAATGTTCCAACATAAAATCAAGAGTGATTAAATTTGTCAACAAGAAACTAACAGAACTAGAAAAAAAAAACATGACCCAAAGCCATACACGAAAAGCTAATAAATAAGAAATCAAGAAAAATGGACAGAAAAACCTAAGAAAAAGCTGGTCATTTAGATCCTACTGAGTGCAAAATAATACCTCCTTAGTTTCATCAGTTATCCACCTATCATAGTTCAAGTTGTTGTCGACATCTAAAATTCATAGATAACAAGAAAATGACAACGTTATACTAAAATCTTAGGCAAATTGAAAACTTCTTCTTTTGGAGAAGTCAGGTTTTAGGGAGAGAAGCTCTGACTTCTGTCTGAGTGTGCCCTAACTGGGAATGCCTCTGGCAACATTGACATGGCGATCATCGCTGCAACGTGGACCATCGAAGAATCCATTTGCAAAGGAGTTCCTCAGCAAAGATTGGCAAATCATTTACGATTCTAACATGATGATCGATAAATCACCAGTCATCACAGAGATGATAGTTTTGTTAGGGTCAGAAGATTTTAATGATGTTGGGGATCTACAACTGGGCACAATAAACATAGCAAGCAACAATGTAGTGAAATGAATGGCATTGAATTCGGATTCAGATGCAGATCACGAACACAATGATGTAGTTGGCAAACTCATGCTTCAAATTGAAGAAATGAAAAGGGAAAACCAAAAATTGCAAGAAAAAATTCGAATGAATGAATATGCTCATAAAGATATCATTAAGAATAACATCTGATGGTGTCGACAAACATAGACATTAATGATTGTAGTGATTTGGTTCGAAATGCAGAGACGAAGATGACGGTGGAAATCACCCCTCAGGAGAGAGCAGTGCGTGTTAGTCACGAGGTTGATGAAAGTCACGGCCACGTCACTCGCCCACGTAATAATGGAGAAAATGAGGTAAATAACTCTGATTTCCCTGTTTCGCCTTCAAAAAACAGAGAATTTGAAAAAGGAAAGGAGATTGAACAAAAGATGAATCAAAAGAAATCTTATGCAACGATTCTTCGTCCAAATCATGAATTTGCAACAAAAAATCGACTTGATTTTGTACCACCCCAAGAAGTCTCAGGGCAGAAAGGTGTGGAATATACTCATGACGATGTGGAGGAGGAAGTTAAAGTTTGGAAACATTCTTTGATTGTTTATGTGTTGGGAGAGCTAGATCACCGTACCATGTCATGAAGAATTTTAGGGAAAAACGATGGAATAGGTTTGGAACCTTATCACTAAGCCTTATCAAACCTGGGGTCTTTGTGGTGAAATTTGATAATTCTTTTGCAAAAGACTAGGTGATGGAACAAGGGCTGCGGTTTTTCAGTAATAAACCTATGATCATCAAACCTTTGAATCCCGAGCTATCTTTATATAAAGACGGATTGAGTCAGATTTCTATTTGGATCAAACTACAGAATCTGCCTCTACAATTTTGGTCTACTCATGTTAAGCAGAATAGCCAGTTCAGTTGGAAGACCAATGTTCACGGATAGTATGACTACTAACAAAGAGAGATTGAGCTATGCTTAAATTTGTGTTGAAGTCAACGTGGATGCTCAATTACCTGAAGTAATTCCATTAAAAGAACCTAATGGACAGATCATGGAACAAAAAGTGGAGTATGAGTGGCTACCTATAAAATGCACTCATGTAACATCCCAGAATTTTTTGGAACGTTAACACTCGCTCGATCATTTACACTACAACAATAATATCCTCAAACTTAACATAATTAGAACCACCAGTCAGTCGGAGCAACTAAAACATCAAATAAGACAATACTCTAAATTTACTGTCTTAATTTAAACATCAATTTTAAGTCAAAACTTCTAAATAGCAACACTGATCTACGTAGGGGTCCTAATGACCAACACTAAATTTAAATTCAATTTTTTTCCGCTCACTCTAATCCATGTTCAGGTAACCTATGGTTGGTTATCACCTGCGGAAAGGAAATCAAGGAAGAGTGAGCTTTGGAGAGCTCAGTAAGGTCGATCAAAGACTTAAAATAATAAAAATGATTTGGATGATTTTATATTTAAGCCAAATAAAAACTGTTTAAAATGGGAACAGAACGATTCAAACAATCTCTATATACAATCAAATGATAATTTTGAAAGGGTTTTCCAAGAAACCTACAACATTTCAATGTAAACATAAGGAGGAGCATCAACTCATTTCTCATAAATCAATAACCATTTTAAAACACTTAAAGTGCAATAAACATAAATAGGAAACGTTGAACATGAGCAGTACAGAAGCAAAGCCACCTCGGCAGTGCTCAATACGCTTTACATATGCATATGTACACTGACTAGTCCATCTAGGTACTAGTATAACCCAACCAATAGACTATCATTTTTAAAATCCTCATCTTCCTTGTCATACCTTCAATTATAAACTGCTTTGTCATGTTTCATGAAAAAAATTATTCACCATGGTATTAGAATTCCACATGATGTAAAAAAATGAATGTATGCTTTTACTTCGTTCACTCGTGGTCATGCCAGGAAAAAAAATATATTTTAGAAATGACTTTGCCCAATGTGCACATAAGCTGTACATGCTTTAAATCCAACAGTTTTCTCTTAAGTCATACTTCTCATTCAAATCCGCCCACCCAGCCTCAAGATCTTCAGTAGTCTGACTTTTGGTCCATTTAGTATGGGCTTCATGAAAGTCATCGTAATGAGATCGTAGGGGTTATAGATGCTCCATAACGTGCTTCCTAATGTGGCATGAACAAAAACAATACTTAGTATTTGGAAACACTTTTGCAATTGCATTTTTCATAGCTCCATCTTGGTCCGTGATGATTGTAGCTGGGGGCCTTTCAGACATGCTCTAATATCACAAACTTCAGGACTAGGTTAGAATAACCACCTGGGCTAAGAAAAATTGATGGGTGTCAAATTTGAGTAATGCTCGGGTACTAGTAAAATATCGGAGCTTAAAAGCATTTTTGCGATAGAAATATAATTGCAATATTTTTGAGGGCGTTTATGTAATTTTGGAAAACTTTGGGGGCATAAATGTAGTTAATGTTTTTGGTCGTGAAAAATAATGAAATGAGTGACAGTATATGTTTTAGTGACATCAAGTTAAATTAGTGATGATTGAAAATTTTTTGGGGTTTAAATGCAATTATGCAAGTGGGGGGGGGGGGGGGGGGCTAATTTGTAAATTATGAAAAGTGGCATTAGGTGTCGAATTTTGGAGAATTGGTTATAAGATGGTGTCAGCTCCTCTTTGTTTGATTGATGACAAAGAGAATATTAATTATAAACCAAGGGATTTGGATAAGGAAGAATAAGATAAAGTGGAAAGAAAAGTCAGGGAGGAAAATGAAAATAAACAAAACAGAGAGAAGAGAAGAACAACAGAACAAAGAAAAGAAAATAAAGCGGGAAGAACAAAAAGAAACAGAGGAGAAGAGCAAACTCAGTGGAAGAATCTGAGAATAAGAGAGAGAGTGGGAAAAGATTTTCAATGGATAATCCCCTCGTCATCAAGCATAATTATTGGTTCAAATTTAGTGTGTGATTGTGTGCATTATGCCGTGTAAGAGAGGATGGGCTTCGGCTGTGATTTCAGTGGGTGATTGTGGTGTTATTGTGTGTATATATGTGTTATAATATGTAATTGAGAGTGGTTTAAGATGTGTTCGGTGAAGAGTGTGTGACTGCGACTGTGTGTGCGTGTGTGCGCGCGAGCGCACGAGCATGGTGTGTGTTCTTGGGTGTTTATGTTTCGGGATGGAAACTTATGGGTAATGGAACATGGTTGTGGAATTATGTAGGTTGGATTGATGTTAGAATGCATGTGGGTTAGGTGTTGAAGTGAGAAAAAATGGTGAAGTATGCGTTTGGGGATTGTGTGTGTATAATGGGTCTCGGCTGAACAATAAAGCATAAAGTGTGTGTTTTTAGGTGAAATAGTAGGTGTAGTGATTTGAATAGTACTTGTTATTGTCACTAAAGATATGAGATTAATTAGGGAGTTTTTCCACGAACTTTTATAAATAGTTAGGGTTAAAGTTAGACAAAGTCCAAAACTGTAACCCCGATATTTTTACGAGACGTATGCTCTGAAATTTTTTTGGTAATTTTGGTATCCGCGAAGGGCTTTAAATTAAGGCATCGATTAAACAGAATTAGCAAATTATTTAACATAGTTAACCAAGTTATTTTAATCCGAAAATTTTATAGATGCCTTATTTTATTGATATGCTTAATAATTTAAAATTTTGGGCCATTTGGAGGTCGATGTACTTTTTGCGAAACTGGCCTTTTAGCGCTCGGTCTAGACACCGGTTTGGAATTTTTCAGCAAAATTTGTTTAAAATACTTTTAATCCAGAAATCACATCAGGATGCTTAAAATAATATTTTAAGATATTTTTGGGAATTTTCCGATACCGAAACCCCCAAGGGTATTTTGGTAAGTTACCACCTCGAAAAGGATATTTTGGTAATTTTACCTGTAAAAGGTATTTTTGAGTAAATTCGCATAGGATTAGGTTACGATTAGTGATTTTACTTACGGAAATACTGTGTTCGTAATTTAAGTACGAGAGGGGTAGTTTTGTAATTTTACGCAAGCCTGGAGGTACTTTAGTAATTTCACTCACTTTGGAAAAATTTATTAGTCAGGCATGATTGAGTGCCAGGATTTAATATCTACATGGTTTATTGTTTAGGTTTCCATAACCAAGAGTTAGGACCGACTTTTGAGTAAGTAGCAGAACCGGATGTCAAGTCAGGTAAGTACTCATGCCATGTTCCTTTGTACAACTTATTTTTCAATATATATGTATGTGTATACGTGACTTTACCAAATGAATGTTTTAAAGTATTTACTTTTGCTTTGTGAAATTGGTTGATGAGAAATGGAATTAAACCACCATGGTATGTATTGTGTTGCTTTGAGAACTCTGTGTGAATCATGGTACGGTATTGAGATGTTAATATTGGTTGTTGTGCCCCATATCCACGCGAGAAAGTGAATTTCGGATCCTGGTCAAGGGGACCATACGTTGGTGCACAGTATTGTTGCATCGTGGTTCGCCTCTCCGTCCACAATATTATTTATCCTGGGTAGAGGAGGGATTTGGGGTCCTAGTCAGTGGGACCACACGTTGACCACAGCATACCGTGGAAAAGTGAGTTGTGGTTTTATTCGATGTTAAATACTATTGTGGAATTGTTATACAATTGTTTTAGAAGATTTCTTGCAAGCACGATTTGCTTATTAAAGTGTGTGTGTGTGTGTGGTAACTCAGGTGGAATCATTACCCGTTTTGAAATGAAGAATCCATGGCATGTTTATTAAACCCCAAAACATGTTTTAGGAACATGGTTTGCATACTTGCTGGGCTCTCGCTCATTCTTTTATTTTTTTTCCAGGTGATGGTCTAAGAAAGCCCAAATCCTATGAGCAACACGAAGAAGGGGCGACCAAAGAGAAGTATTATATGATGAAATATCTATTCACTTAGAATTTTAGTCTTGTGGTAGTTTGTCGCGAACGGATTTATGTAAGGAGCTTAGGTCTCTTCAAATTATTCGTGATTGTCAGCGACATGTAATTAAAGGGTTATTGCATCATTTAGAAATTTCTAGGCGAGGCTCTTAGTTGCAAAATTATTGTGTAGAATTTTAGTAGTTAGATTGATTTATGAGAACATGTTGTAGTAAGGCATAACAAAGCCCTGGGTGGAAACTTAGTGGGCCTGTAGCCGGTCACCGACTTGGCTCATGAGCTCACCTATGGGTTCGGGTCGTGACACATGCAGTGCAAAAATTGCTCAAACAAACACATAAAAGTTGTCTATGTCTCATCCTTTAACAATGCAGCTCCAAACAATATATAGAGTGCCTATGGTGATTTACTCCAAAAAATGGCGCAAATGGCATCCAAAATTTGTTAGTCATATAAGTCAAATCAAATATAATAACATCACCAAACTATGTATATGATGCTCTTGACCTTCCATTAGCCCAAAAGGCACTTCCGAGAGAACCATCTCTAGACAAATCCATAGAAGAACAATAGTTATCATCTAACATGGCCTTCTCTTGAAATGTTTAATAATCCCATAACATTCTTTTTCTACGTTTTTTTTCCTTTCATCATGTATAATACCAGAACACTATTTTGGAGTTACATTGGCTTCTTTGCTAGGCTTCATCACATTCACAACCCTGGTAATCTGAGAAGGTTTTAAGCCCTCATTGATAAGGTCAGATACAGAAGACTTGCATATATTTGTACAATGGTACCTACTATGAGAACGATGCTTGATTAGTTTTGATGAAGTAATGAGAGGATGGGTGTGAACATCTTGAAACTTGTCAACAAAAAACCACTCCAAGCTTCTTTGACAATGTAACCCGCATCAGTGTATCATAACTGGTTCTCAAGTCCTTATGCCCTTTTTCTTTCCCATTCAGTCTCTTAACAACTAGTTTCTTGAAGACCTCCTCAGTGCACACAAACCGCCTCCTAAAAGTTGCACCAGTGGTCTTAATCTTACGTACGAGTACCGAAACGATTTAAGAGGGCATATTAATTGTAGATCTCATATGCCGCTTCTTGCATATCAAATATTTTTTCCATCGACGTGTTCATTGTTAAAATCCTCAAAATTTCCATAAGCCTCGTTCGCTTTAAGCACCTCAACCTCATCATCGCAATGTGGAAGCACTACAAGAAAAAAAGGACTTTTAGCGACGGATAATTCCGTCACTAAAAGCCTCATATCCGCCATCAAAAACTTTTCGTGACAGACACCTCGTCGTTAAAAGTCCGTTGCACATAATCCCGTTACTAAAAGTTTTGCGACGAAAATTTGAAATATGTCACCTAAAAATCGACTTTTAGCAACAGACATATTAGTACATTCCGTCGCTAAATATATTTTCCTTGTTTTAATTTATTTTCTTTTTTCAAAAATAATTTATTACGTAAAATATTTAGCGACATAAAAATTCGTCGCTAAAAGTTTTAACGACAGACCTTTAGCGATGTAATATCTGTCGCTAAAAGTCATTTATTCACAGAATAAGTAAGACTTTTAGCGACGGAATAAAATCCGTCGCTAAAAGTTAAACTAATTTTAAATTTTTGTTTATTTGTTTAATACCCAAACCTGTAATTACAAATTCTCAACAATTATTCTCAATCCAGTAAATATTTCTCAATGCACATTAGGGTTAAACAATTACTAATCCATCAGTAATTATTTAATTCTAAAATAGACACAATACATATATATAAAGAATTGATTCTATACTGATCGAAAAATAAAATGTATACAAAGTTCAGGAGGGTGCATGAATGGGGTATAATAGAGTAAGGTAGGGAAGGGGAGTACAAGTTGGGGGGGGGGGGGGGACACGGGAGCGGGATACAAATAGTTAGGAGGGAATGGCTGATCAAGGGTCGACGAGTCCCGAATTTGGATCCTGCTAATCGTCCTCGTCCATGGTGGCATTATGATCTGGATCCGGCTCGACATGTCCAGCAACAGCGCCCTACATGTAAAGGCACAGACGCATTAATCTCGATAGCAATTGTATATAGTGTTTACTAAACGTATATAGTGGTTGTACCTGATTATGTGCCGTGATAATCCTATACACCTATGCAGCAATGTGACGAATCTTGTCCTCGTGTAATGACAGTCGTTCCACGGTCGGTGTCTGCGTCTACGGAGGGGCAGCGGGGGGTGAGGATGCTCCTATCGGGGCACATGCATTAGTACGAGGTACGCGGCCTTTTGGCTTATTGACGACCCCTAATGTATCGAGCCATCGCTTTAATCCCTCAGTACATGCCCGTACTTGTGGACACTGGTGGCTGTCCGGACTGCTTCCCAGATCCCTTAATATGTTCATATGAGGCTTGCAAAACAGTGATTTGACAGTCAAAATATTAAGGCGACAAACATCGAATACAAAGTAAAAAATTTAACAAATTAAACGAATTAATTCATAACTTACATCAATTTGCAGGAAAATATCTGAAACAAAGTCCCCTGCCCAGTGTGCATCGTCTTTATCTTTCTTCCTCACTTGCGCCTTCCATTATGTTAGAGCTATGACCTCATCCACCGCCAGGTTCGGGTGCGGAACTGTATTATTGTGTCAGAGGATGTTGTGAGCCATTGAACCCCCCTTGTGTGCGTGGGATCTTTCTTGTGTTTGTTCTTGCTTCCACTCCTACTCTTGTCCCCCCAGGATGGATCAGTCTTTCACTGATCAACCATCTATCCCCATACAGATGGAGATATCCAATGACGGGGAAATCCCTTCCATTCCTCCATTAGGGCACCCTCAGGAAGCATCTTTTTTGCCCGCTCCCGTGCGTCGTGCAGCCATCGTCGATAACTTTTGCCGATGTAGGCAAAAAAAGCCTTCTACCCCAATGCTTGCTGCTCAGGTGACTCAAACTCGAACCCCTCTTGCAAGACATCCAATTACAAAATCAACACGATTAATTTAAAAATTACATTCTAATTAAACAAATAATGACTAGCAAAAAAGAAAACCATACCAGCAACTCCTCCCACAGGGACTCCCTCGTCGCGGTATCCCTGTCCTTCCAGTATAGCTGTGGCTCAAAGAATCGGCCCTTCACAAGGACGCCGATCTTCGTCTTCACCGAAGTCTCTGAGATCCTGAAAATGAAACAAACATCGAATACATTTAATAAGTGCACCGTAATAACTATTGTAATTAAAGAATGTAAGTACTGCATTATATAATTTTCTTACTTACTAGCCCTGTTAGGTGAGAGTAACTCTCTGTTTACGCTGGGGATCGATGTGCACCCCGCGTGTCGGTCCACGGCCTCGTCGAGATCTTACAAAACACCAACATTAATACAAAATAAATATAATTTAAATATAAGTCTAGCATTATGACCAAACGTCATTATCAAATATACTTGAGGTAAAACCTGCAGAAGAAGGAGAACCAGCATGCGTATGGGAGGAATCAACCTAGGTTAGGGCAGTGGCTGGGGCAGGGCCCCTGCCTGCTTGATGTGAGTACTATGTGCCTTGTCATCAGTGGGCATTGACGAGGTGGGAGCCATGGGGGATGATGTAGCTCGGCATCCACCGACCACGAATGGCCCGTAATCTGACTTCTTGTACAAGAAGTCCAAAGAAATTAACACATTAAACACTTTCCATGTCTTTTGCGTTGTTATCTACGACTTTTCTCATACATCAAGTGTTGGTTGAAGAGGAAGATCGTCCTCCTCATTATTCACCTCAATAGGTACCAAGACATGTGTTTGGTCGGCTTGAAAGGTGTCTACCTCACTGTCATATGCCATGGACAATTTCTTGGACTTAATAACTATATACCTATGAGATTTGGGATTTGCGACATTCTCTGCATAAAGACTTGTGCAGCTTAACTAGCAAACACAAACGGCTCGTTTGATATAAGTCTTGACTTAACATTGACATCTACAAACCCTTGCAAGCTAACACATATTCCTCTACTGCATGTGACATCGAAGCAGGTACACTTGAACATTACTAGGTGGTTTTGGGAACCCAGATATGTTAGCTCAACAATCTGGTCTAGCTTTCCATAAAAGTTCATGCAATTCTCTTCATAACTGTCACCATTGACCAAGACTACACTGTTTTGGGTTTGTTTTGCCCAGTAATCATCTTTTACTTTAAACCTAAACCAATTGATGATGTAGCCTCTATGATATGATGCTTGTTTACTAGGGCCTTGAGCTAGTAATTTCAACAAGGAGTCTACTGGCTTATCCACCGACTGAACCTATTATAGAAGACAGTGAAAGTTAATGATAAATCAACATACTAATAAACCACATAGCTGTATATAAAATATAGTATATTTTGGTTAAAGACTTACACGTCTTCTGAACCACTCTACAAATTACAATTTTTGATAAGATTCAAGTCCAACGGAATCAGTGATTAAAGATTCTGCATCGAACTCACTGTAAATCAGGATAGTTAACCCACTGATCACATATTTTCAATTATGTATAGTAATTATTTGAAGACAGAAACTTACTCAATGAATGCTGAAACTTCATCACAATTTAGAAGGGCATATATTGTTGCTGCACTGTACTCTACATCCGTTAGCCACCGAGTAAAGGTTCGTCCGAATGGACTACCAAACTGCTTTCCAAATGTGTGTTGGCTCCGGGCTTATTTCGGCCTAGTTGATTTAACCTTGTATCAACATAAGGCCCAAAATATTGGCTACAACATTTTACAAGCTCTTCCATTACATAAGTCTCAGCAATTGAGCCCTCAATAATTGAGCCCTCAACATGAGGTTTATTACGGACATTCTTCTTTAAATGGAACATTAACCTAGAATTTTAACGAATAGAGTTAGGTGGAATTTCAATAACAACAGGGTTTGCATTACGTGTAAACGAATAACATAGAGTTAAAGCAATAGCTCTCGAATGGATACATGCATAGATATTGCACAGGCCCACCAATCTTAGCTTCATATGCCAAGTAAGTGGGCAAATGCTCCATTGAATCAAAGAATGACGGTGGGAAGATTTTCTCTAGGTTGCAAATTGTCAACACAATATTCTTCTCAGCACCTCTATGTTACTCACCCGGATTGTCGAAGAACAGATATCTCAAAAGAAATGAGATAATTCAGTTAAAGTCTCACATACAACCCTTGGCAACAATCCCCGGAAGGCAATAAGGAATGGATCTTTGCGTAAATATGTGACAGTCGTGACTCTTCATCCCTTGGACCTTGCATTCCGATACATTGCAGCAATGAGATATGTCGGACGCATAACCATCAGGAAGCTTCAAATTCTTAACCCACTGACCGACCTTCTCCACCTGTTTTTTGTCTAGATAGTAAGGTAGTTTCAGAAGTATTGTCCTCTCAATGACTATCTGAGAATGCAATTCATAGTGTACACCCAACTGTTGTAGATCCTTTCTCTCTTTAAGGTGATCTTTTGATTTTCCCTTGACATTCATCACTGTGTTGAACACATTATTGAGAACATTCTTCTCAATGTGTATCATATCCTTGTAGTCTCAGATAATGAGTGTCCTTCAGTAGGCTAACTCCCAGAAAATATATTGTTTCCTCCAGTTGTGCTCTTTCCCGTATTCTAGAATCTTCTGATCCGGCACACCCTTACCGTGCAGTATGTCAGTATCAAGTGCCTCTAGGTGCGAGAGAACATTTTCACCAGATGGATAATCCAGTGTAACAACCTCACGCTCGATTGTCCAGTCAAATTTATCCTTCTACGTGCGGAACTTATGGTCTAGTGGCAGAAGCTTTCGGTGACATCCGAACCACGAGGGCTTCCTGCCGTGCTTTAACGTATGACCTGGATTCATGCCCATACAAGCAGGGCACGCTAACTTTTCATGTGTGGTCCACCCACACGTCATTCCCAATACGGAGAAGTCGTGTATAGTCCACATCAAAGCGGCCCTCATCTAAAAGTTTTGTTTAAGGGATGCATCATAAGTTTTGACTCCATGATCCCATAGTTGTTTGAGCTCATCAATCAGTGACCTTAAATACACATCTATGTCTTTACCGGGACTCCTCGGCCCCGGAATAAGCAACAACAAAATAATGTACAGCTTTTTCAGGCATATGCCTAGTGGAAGGTTATACGGAACAATAATAACAGGCCGTATAGAGTAAGGCGTGCTAGACTGCCCAAAAGGATTGAACCCATCAGTTGCCAAACCAAGTCTAATATTCTGAACTTCCTAAGCAAAGGTTGGATGCCTGCGGTAAAACTCCTTCTATAGCTCTCCGTCAGCTGGGTGTGTCAGCACATCAGCGTTATTGCTATGAGTCTCACAGTGAGCCTCATATGTTTAGTCATATTAGAGGAGTAATACATCCTCTAAAGTCTTGGGATAACAGAAAAATATCGCAATACCTTCCATGCAATATTTTTCTTCTTCCCTTTGTCCGACTTATACCTTGAATGATCACATACTTGACACCGTGTCAAGTCCTTATTCTTTTTCCAGAACAATACACAGTCGTTATTGCATGCATCTATCTGCTCATAGCTCAATCCAAGTTTCCTCATTATCTTTTTCGCATCAAAGTACGACGGGGGCAACTTTTCAAACTCTGGTAAATTTTTTTATACAAGTAACAAACTCGTTCAAATCCTTTTTCACTCAGCCCGTGGTCTGATTTCAACTGTAATAACCTACGACAGCCATGTGTGTTTCCAAATTCCATCCCACAACGGCTTTTCTCTTCTCTCAACAAATCATAAAATTTATTAGCTCCCTCGTTCAGCTGTTGGGACTGTCATCGCCGCGATAGTCACCCCGGTCAATATTATAATGCCCACCATACATAATTATATCTCGTAATCATACTGTGCCTCCTCCCTAACTTCAGCTTGACTAGCCGGGTTGGATGACAATACTATCGTTTTCCCATTCTTTGTCCACCTTGTGTATCCACCCATGAAACCGTACCGGAGAAGATGCCATTTTACCACCATTCTCCTTCTCCAAAACAACAGCTCACATTTACTACACGGATACCTTATCGTCTTAAAGTCAACATATCCAGGATACACATAAGCGAACTCGATAAATTCATCGACGCGATCCTCGAAATCATCATCAGTCTTCATTTTCATCCAAGTTCGATCGACCAACATGATGATTGAGATTACTATATACCACCGATGACACATTTTTTGTGCTATTGATTAGCATCGAATTTTGTGCCACTAAAGAGTCAACCGTTATAATGATGTTTATTATTTTATATTGTGAGTTCATATTCCTGATTGACTAAAGAGTCAACCGTTAATTACATCAACGACAACCTCCGATTAAAGAAACACAAAACACAAATAACAAATCAAAATATATAAAAAAAACTAAGAAATAACTCTTAATACATCATGAAATAGACTTGATAACTGAAGTAACAAAAAACTAAGAACTAAAAGCAAATGGACTGATTCACCTTGAAAAAACATAATACAACATATTAATACATGTATTATTTTAAAAAGATCTTCCTTTATTTGACTTTGGAATACAAAACATGACCAACAAACTTGAACAAGACCAGAAATTCTTTTACTGCTCCTCACTGGATGAGTCGTGTGGCCTTCAAAATGGTGGGATTCACAACACTAAACCCTCCATCAAGCACAAGATTGTGTCCACTTCACGTAACCCCCATCATCGCTAGCCAAGTAGAGCGCAGCCATAGCAACATCTTCAACCCTTAAAACTTTCCCCTTCAAATTTCCCAACTCATGCAAACCTGCTTCAATTTGCTCTGGTGTAGCTCCATGTCTGGGAGATATGCCGGTCACCAATCCCCAAGGAGAGATGCAATTCACCCTTATACCAGACTGCCCAAGCTCTACTGCCAAATTCTTACTTAGCCCCACTATTCCATGCTTTGAGGCCGCGTAAGAGTGCGTTGCAAGGCCTGCAATGATAATTTGGAGTTGGAATTAGCTAATGGAATGTCCTTCAAGGATAACCTTTACGGACCAGTAACTATAATACTATAAGGTTCCATTATGTTGCACGTGAAGTTTCGTAAGTAAGAAAAAAAGACAATTGCCACCGTAGTCTCTCTAACCCAGGCACTACAGTTATTAAGTCATTGGTAAATAAGTGTCACTTAACTTAAACAAGTGTTGCTTAAATGGTACCTAATTGTCTATAAACTACTGGACATAATTATGTACGTAAAGATTTATAGGGACAACTTTCAAGCAGGATTGTTTGGGGTCTTTACCTGAAATTGATGCACAAGCACTAGCTGTGAATAGTATGCAACCCTTGCGCTGTGGAACCATGACCCTTGTTGCGTGTTTGGCACCTAAAAATGAACCATAATACGAGAACCCGTTCAAGGTCTAATTTTGTAGTATCCAGGATACTCCAGTATGGACGGTCCAAAATGCCTGCATTGTTGAACATTATGTCCAGGTGGAAAATTTTGCAACGGTGGCACAACGAGATTGATCACCTCTTCTTCATTTGATATATCGCAGTGGATGTAGCAGACATTTTCGCCAAGCTTATCGGAAATGGCTTGACCAAGTTCATCTTGGATGTCAGCAATGACTACTTTGGCACCACTTTTCCAGAAGAGGTGCGTGGTACTTTCTCCGATTCCACTTGCACCGCCAGTGACGATTGCTACTTTGCCTTCTAGCCTGAAAAGGATTGAGTTGCCATGAACTTTAGTTTTGACATGGAAACTGGATTGGATGAGACTAGACTAGACAAATTCATAATCGGTCTCAAAGCTAGAATGACAAGTAAAAAACTAAGAACAAGTAAACTTGGTGTTACAAGAGTACGGTCTACAATGCATATAGTACAACTAGCTAAGGGATCCGTGCAACGCACGGGACATTCTTTAATTTCTCAAATATTGTCTAGTTTTTATTTCTATAGATACTTTATAACTGTTAATTTTTCTAACTTTCTTAAAATATTTTTTAAAATGTGTTTTTATAGATTATTTATAACTGTTATTGTTTGAATTGCAGGCATGAAATTCACTATATAAAAGATTGCCTTTGAATAGAACTTTTGGAAAATTAACATTAAAGAACATACGATAGCAACAAAGATAGAATGCATGATTTAATATGATAAGATTTTACTCACAAATAAGATGTGAACATTATAATTAAAAGAAAATGACTTAGGATGCTTTTTCATTAATGTTTCGCGATGACATATGGAGACAATCTCGTACGACTATTTAACTGAATTTAAACTTTTTAGTTTCAATATTTGGAGCATTGTAGATATAATCATTAGTATGTATCAATGATATATTCGAAACCAATATGATTAAAAAAAAGTCAGTTATTTGTACCATCACTTCCCGATTTTTTTGAGTTTAATCTAGTAAAGAGTGTTATAACTTATTTAGTGGTGGTGTATATGAACCTTAATCTTTCTATAAGCATAAATGTCAAATTCACTCAGCTTATTGACTATGCATTTTGTGTGTGTTATTTGTCCCGTGCATAATGAAAAAGAAAAATAGCATTGAAAGTATTTCTATCTATACATAACTTATTAAAGTTTTGCTAACATGACTTAATGAAAATACTATTGGAATATTAGATTAGTGTAGCTAGGGGCTAGAAAGTGGTTAACCACAAAGACATCGTCTTGCCTGATTAACGAAACTTTAAGGAATCAAAATGTAGGACTAAAATCAAAATCGCGTCGCCAGGGGCTAGAAAATGGTTAACCATAAAAACATCATCTTGCCTAATTGATGAAACTTTAAGGAATCAAAACGTGGGACCAAAATCAAAATCGGAAGATAAAAGTCATTTTAGGAAAAAATTTTTTTTACTGCTTCTAGTCCTGAATATAGTTTATGTACCTTCAAGTTGCTGATAGAATTAACCTAAAATCATTATGTTTTTATTTAAGTTCATCGTTTGTCTGCTTAAGATTCTCGGCGTAACCCGTCCACGAATACGACATTAACACTACCTCCAAATACCTTAACGCTATCATTACCACTACAAATACAGTTACCTTCACCGTAGTCATAACTTTTGCTCGTCAGTGCACTTTCATGTTTCTATTGTCAGGTTTTTTAGGTTCATCACTTGTTCAATCCATATTTAAATCATAACTTATCAATCAGTACTGTAATGTACATTAATATTACCTCGAAACATCTTAGTGCTACCACTATAACAACAACCATCACCTCTTGCATTACTACCATTTAGTTATAACTATCACCACCACAAGTATCAGCATACTACACGCCAACACTGCTACAAACACATGTTGTCACTACATAATCCAAATATCACTACTAACACTCCAATTCTACCACAACAATTATAACTATCGTAATTAGCATGGCTGATCACTCGCATAATTGCATATATTACCACCCTCATACTCTCACATCTAGCACCGACATTTCAGTTATACCATTACTACCCTGGGGCCACCTAGGCTTCTCCCTTTTTGTAGTTGTTTATGAACGGTAAATGATTCTTATAACTAATTTATCTTTTCGTCTATTTTATCCGACAAACTTATTCTCAGCTTGTCACAAATTATTCTTCAATCGATTTTAATTTTTCTTGGAGATGCAATATAATTGGTTCTGAATGTGCGTAACATGTTAGATTTTAAGAAGATTGGTGCAAAAGACGAAAAATATAATAAAGCTTATGGAGAAATAAGATTTCTTTAAAAAGGAAAAAAAAACAAATAGGATGATGTCTTGCATAACTAAAAGAGGTAAAATGGAAAATATACACTATGAAAAGCTTACCTTTTAATTTGTAAAGACCAGTCATTAATTTCATACATGATTTTCCTTGTATATATTTGCGAGATTTTATTTATATTTACAAGATTTTATTTATTTGTTTTAAGTGTTTTTAAAAAGTTAGTAGTCCAAATTGAAGCCCTTTTGGATTATGTAGAGCTTTAAAAGAAGTAGATTTGGTTTTTTAATTTTATAAGATTTACAAAAGTCGGGCCAATGATCATACTAAAGAATTAGTAAGTAGGGTATGATTTTCGTATTTTATAATTTTGAGATTGTATATTGTTATTTTAAATTACTTTTGAGGTTTTAATAATCAAAATCAAGGCCTAACGTATAAGTATATTGATTAGGTAGAGTTTTAGAAGGTGTATAATTAGTTTCTTAGCTTTATAAATTTAAAAATATTGCATAAATTATACCTACGAATTTTTTAAAAATAAATTATAGTAAATATTTTAATAAAATAGAAAAAGAATAGAATACCAAAATGAATAGGATTCTTGAATTTCATATATCTAGTTCAAAAGAGTTGGACTCTAAATAAAGAGATCAACTAAGTTAGGGGACTGCCACATGCAAAGTTGAAGCTTACATGACAGAAGGAGAAGGTTCTGAAAAAGTCTACTTCTCTCAAAGATAGAGTTTTAAAAATCTTACGTGTCGCAATTTTAAGTAAATGTTTCAGCTTTTTATATATATTAGTTTAGAACCCGGGCAAGGCCTAGGTCAATTATATTTAAATGTCATGAGTATGTTTGAGTTTCAACATATTTTGGTGGAATTAGGGTTGTGTATTTAAGTATCATGTTGATGATTTTGAAAATTATCATTTATTTGTATCCGCTCGAAGAGAACCATCAAATTCAAACATATTGCATTCATGCATTTCACATATAAATAGTATCATAATCAAGAGAAATTTAATGAAAGCATAATCCCAAAATTATTTCATAATAGTAAGATTCAAAAGTTAAAAATAAAGTATTCAAAAAGTAAAGCATACAATGAGTAATCAATTCTACACAAAATTATAATTACGCTATACATTTTCCTTACTATAGCCATATAAGTGAGCTATTTTTTTAGTTTTTCACGTATGTGGCGCATCGTTGATCAATTGTTTTATTTTATAAGTATCTATGATAGAACTCCTTACCATATATTAAATTAGACATCTACTATAGTCCAATACAATGAAATTTAAAAGTTGTAAAAAGAGGTACAAAAATGCACAAATAATTCTTTTAGTAAATTAGTCTAGACTGAATAAACCTACTAAAAGTGTGTCATGAAACCCTTAGAGCAAAATGAAAGTAAGTGGAGCTATTTTACTTCCTTTCAGACAATCAACCTTTTAAAATGTAAAAATAATCCCGAAAAGAGAACTATAGTGTTATAGTAGCAATATCTGTATTCTAATTGCTTTACTTCATGGTCATGTTTGGCGCTCTTTCGACCATCCATTTACTTTTGAATAATTTCTAAGACAATTAATTTGAGAATACGAGTGCATTGTACAGTAATTATTGTCTGAATGATTATAAAAATGTCTTATCATTTTATAATTTTTGTTTTAGACTAAACAATCATACACCGGTGAATATTCGTACAGTTGTCTAGACCGTGATAGATGGGTATGCAATTGTATAAGGTTGCAAAATTCTTATACTTCATCTTTGATTTGTAAATTGTTTATTAAGTCCTAAGCTTATAGTATATTAAGGTGATTATAGAAGTCTGTAAAGTTAGAATATCACATATTTAACATTATTTTTTGTAGATTACCCTATACATGAATTAAAATATAATGAATTAAAAATAAGTTGCAATCATTTGTATCGAAAAGAAAAATCCTAAAAAAGGTGCAGGAACTACACAATTAGTAATTCATTGTAAAAAGGCAACTAAAAATAGACATTGGAATTGGAATGGAAGCACGTGGACTAATTTTAATTTATTTCAGATAATGAATTATTTTTACCTACTACCTATGAAAATTTGTACAACTCTCTATAGAAAACAATTAATGATCGATAAGTATGCTTAGTTTCATTTTTATTGATACCATAACTGACATTCTTAAAACTACCTTTTTAAAGTCACTAAATAATTGTCACTAAAAGTATATAGCAACCATTGAGTTTCACTATATGGGAGGTTGTAAGCATCTTCCTATGACCTGGATAGCGGCCAAAATTTTAGTAATTTATTGTAAAAAGGCAACTAAAAATAGACATTGGAACTGGAATGGAAGCACGTGGAGTAATTTAATTTATTTCAGATAATGAATTATTTTTACCTTCCATCCATGAAAATTTGTACAAATCTCTATAGAAAACAGTTAATGATCGATAAATATGCTTAGTTTTATTTTTGTTGATACCATAACTGACATTTTTAAAACTACCTTTTTAAAGTCACTAAAATAAGTGCGACTAAAAGTATATAGCGACCATTGAGTTTCACTATATGGAAGGTTGTAGGCATCTTCCTATGACCTGGATGGCGACCAAAATTTCTTAGATAACCATCAATTTAAAAGATAGAATTAACCATGTAAAAGAAATAGCGTACCATTACAGTTATAATCCTTGTGTTTAATTGTTCCACTTCAAAATCATGTTCAACAATTTTGGAGGTGACGTTTTGATATGTTTTTGAAGATTTTCTAAAATAATCAATTAAAAATTGCATTACATTTGATTCTTTGTTTTGGGCATTCAAAAGAGTTAATGATTTTTACTTTAGACTTTGAGTTATTATATTAGAATTAATTTGTGAAGTAAGCTGCTATTTTAGCATTTCAATGATAACCAAAAATGAAGTCATATTCATTTACTATATTACTTATATGAAAAGATGTTAAGTATTAATCTTTATTTTTGTTACATGATCTTGGTATTTTATATTTGTGAGATTCTATTTTGTTTTTTTAAAGTGCACTTAAGGTATTAACAGTCAAAATCAAGGCCAATTATTTAAGTACATTCATAGATTGTGTTTTAAAAACATTAGAGTTAGTTATCTAATTTTAAAAGG
>JAVXUP010003180.1:0-15000 GCA_033070095.1 Escallonia herrerae | reverse complement strand
TTAGCAAATTTCAAGCTTCGAGTAACACTTGCTTCAAGCTTCACTCAAGCAAAATAAGTTTGTGAATGGTGAAGTTTTCTTTATGGATTGACTGGTAAAGTTTAATTTATTTGTTTAGACAAAAAAGTATAGATTTTTTGTGATGTTTTACAAATTTGTCACTCTATTCATCAATTTGTGATGTTCTACACATGATGTCACTCTAGATTTTTTGTGATGTTCTAGACATGATGTTCATAAAAAAATGTATAATTTGTTAACTTTAAATAAATTCATTATAGTTTAATTCAATTTTTTTTAGGTTTGCTAACTTCGGAAAATTTATCCTATTTTAATTCAAATTTTTTGACATATGTTTGTTGTATTTTGGCATGATGAATTTGTCTATTTATCTTAGTAATTTTAATTTGTTATGTTCAATAAGTTAATAATTGTTAATTTTGAGACACTTTAGAGATTATGTATTTAGGATATTTGTCATCATAAATTGGTCTATTCGTCAAGGTAATTTTTAGGCAATATTTTTCTTTAGAAATGCCATTTTGATTGTTAAGCATAATCTATTCCTACACAGGTCTTGTTTCACAATGTCTGATTTCGTGTCAAGTTCCAACACCCCCGTAGATGCTAGTGATCCGTATCTAGGACGAATGTTTCAAATATTGGAAGAAGTTGAAGAATGTTTTTGAGCGTATTCATTGAGGGTTGATTTTGGCATTAGAATAAACACTACAAGAACAAGCAACGTAACAAAAAAGATATGCTCTCGCTTATACGAGTGTCATAGGGGCAGAAACCCATTGCAAAATGAGACACGCGTAGGCAATGATGACAGTGATGACGAAATAGGATATTCGCGTAGCAGATGGAATTGCTTTGAGCGCACAAATTTCCAGGTCAAGATGTTCATAAGCTACAAACCCAAGCAAGATCATTGGCTTATTACCAGCCTGGAACTGGCACAAAATCACCCGTTAGTAACCCCTTCTAGGGTGAGTCAGATGTATCAACACAAGAAGATGGGTAAGGTCGCGAGGAGCCTAATTCACACAATGAGCAATGCACGGATTGGACCTACGGAGATTGTTAATGTTCTTGCTGAATAGGCTGGGGGAATTCAAAATGTAAACTTTAACACGACAGACGTTCGTAACGCGGTCCGAACCCATAGACGAGCCGCGTATGACCTCAATGATGCTCAATCCACAATGAGCCTATTGAAATGGATGCAGATAGAGGACCCGTAGTTTACCTTCGATTATAAACTTGACGATGAGCATCAAGTTAGTACAATTTTTTGGGTCGACGGTTGTTCGAGGCTAGCTTATAAGCATTTTGGGGATGTCGTGACTTTCGACACCACATGCCATTTTGATTGTTAAGCGTAGTCTATTTCTACACAGGTCTTGTTTCACAATGTCTGATTTCGTGTCGAGCTCCAACACCCCCGTAGATGCTAGTGATCCGTATCTAGGACGAACGTTTCAAACATTGGAAGAAGCTGAAGAATGTTTTCGAGCGTATTCATTGAGGGTTGGTTTTGGCATTAGAATAAAGACTACAAGAACAAGCAGCGTAACAAAAAAGATATGCTCTCGCTTATACGAGTGTCATAGGGGCAGAAACCCATAGCAAAATGAGACACGCGTAGGCAATGATGACAGTGATGACGAAATAGGATATTCGCGTAGAAGACGGGACTGCTTTGAGCGCACAAATTGCCAGGTCAAGATGTTCGTAAGCTACAAACCCAAGCAAGATCATTGGCTTATTACCAGCCTGGAACTGGCACACAATCACCCGTTAGTAACCCCTTCTAAGGTGAGTCAGATGCATCAACACAAGAAGATGGGTAAGGTCGCGAGGAGCCTAATTCACACAATGAGCAATGCGCGGATTGGACCTACGGAGATTGTTAATGTTCTTGCTGAACAGGCTGGGGGAATTCAAAATTTAAACTTTAACACGACAGACGTTCGTAACGCGGTCCGAACCCATAGACGAGCCGCGTATGACCTCAATGATGCTCAATCCACAATGAGCCTATTGAAACGGATGCAGATGGAGGACCCGCAGTTTACCTTCGATTATAAACTTGACGACGAGCATCGAGTTAGTACAATTTTTTGGGTCGACGGTCGTTCGAGGCTAGCTTATAAGCATTTTGGGGATGTCGTGACTTTCGACACCACATACCGTACCAACAAGTACTCGATGCCGTTCGCTCCTTTCACAGGCGTCAATCATCATTATCACTCCATCCTGTTCGGGTTCGCCTTGTTAAGGGACGAGAGCGAGGGTTCTTTTGTATGGTTGTTTAGGACGTGGCTGGAAGCAATGAACTTCAAAGCACCCAAAGTGATCATCACCGATCAAGATTTGGCAATGAAGAAGGCTATTGCTACCGTCTTCCAGACACTCGACACAACTTGTGCACTTGGCACATAAGCAACAAATACCCTGAACGTCTGCATCACGTGTACGCAAAGTATCCAGACTTTAAACAGGATTTTGACAAGTGCGTTAACAAGTTGTTAACGATTGAGGAATTCAAGGAGAGGTGGGAAAAGCTTGTTCGGGATTACTCATTGCAAGACAACGAGTGGCTCCAGCACTTGTACGAGCGCAAAGAGCAATGGATTGGCGTTTACACGAGAAGGTATTTTTCAGCGGGCATGAAAACGACGGGCAGGAGTGAATCTATGAATGCCACGTTCGATAGTTATGTGGGTACATCTACCAATTTGAAGAGTTTTGTCGCATCTGCACAAAAAGCGGTTGCTTCGTTATTCGTAAAAGAAAGGGCTGCAGACTTTGCAACAACGTACAAACAAAGGAGAAGGTTGCTTGAGACCCCGCTGGAGCTGAACGGTGCCAAAGTCTATACGAAGGAGATCTTCTTGCTATACCAAGTAGAGCTGCAAAAATCGGGACGATACAGTATAAACAAGGTGGCAGAAATGTCTACGCGTGAGTACAAGGTTTATTCGCTCGTGAATGACCTCGTCCCTGAGAAGCTGCGCAGAATTTATACGGTGAGCCATGACACATTGACGGATTCGGTGACATGTGTTTGCAAGAAGTTTGAGTTCCATGGCATCCTGTGTAGACACATTCTGCGGTTTTTCACCCAGAAGAATATCAGGACAATCCCTGATAAATATGTCCTGCCACGGTGGACGAAAGGTGCAAACAGGTTGCACGGTACCATTGCCTTTCCGGAGCACCCGTATACTGACTTTGAAGAATCAGAGACGTTGCGGTATAATCATCTGGTGACAATGTTCACCCGTTTGTCCGTAAAAGGTGCTGCTACAATGGCCGGATATAAACATCTCCTCGAGGTAGCTCAGCAGCAAGAGCCCATCGTCGACCAGTTGGAAGCAGCTTCAGTCAGCAATGCGGTTGACACTGAGCCTACAACAGGATCAGAAGATGACGAGCCGGGGGAGGAAGACGACAATGATATCCGGCCTTTGGATCCAATTATATCGCAAACGAAAGGCCGCAAGAGATCTACGCGGATGAAGAGCTCTATTGAAGAGGCAACTCAACCTAAAAAGCTGAGAAGGTGTGCATTGTGCAACAAAATGACCGACCATGACAAGCGGAACCATTACAAGGCACTGGGGATAAGTCCAGGGGGTTTGCAAGACGAGGAAGAAGATGACGCCGAAGATGAGGAAGAAGCAGCTGCAGTGGACCTTTACTTTTTTGTGTAAGCCATCAAGTCTGTTTGACATTTGTAATAATACATAATATTTTTTTGATGAGATTATCTTTCGACCGAAGACCGGAAGGTTATTTTTGATGGACCTATTAGAGTCGCCATCAAATCTAACTTTAGGTTTTTTTTTTTTTCATATTTTCCCGTCCGCTACATAATGTAGCGGACGGCTCACAAATTCATGTCTGCTACCCAATCTAGCGGACGACGCCACTTAGAAAGTTTATAGAATGTCCGCTACACAATATAGCGGACAACGTTTATAGAATGTCCACTACACAATCAAGCGGACAGTAGTCCGCTAGACAATGTAATGAACGGAGCCTCATTAAAAAACTCTTGGTATCTTGTGTCCGCTACACAATGTAGCGGACGTCAAAGTGCTTTTAAATATAAATCAGATCGGCTTAGATCGGCCATTCTTCTTTCTTCCGTTTCTCTATCTGTCTCGAACATCTCACCCACCTGTGACCCCCTCTATGGCGACCCACATCTCCGGTGACACCACCGTCTTCCCCCCGACGCCGAGGTGCCTCCAGCGACATCCCCGTCTTCCCTCCGGGGACAGATCCGTCCTGATGGCTTCTGCTTCGGTGAATAGGGACGTTTCAGTCGGCACACACTTCTTCAAGGTCATGATGCCTGGGTTTCATACAGAACTTGTAGGTCATCCCTCTTTCTCTGTGTTTTCGTGTAACCTAAAAGTTTTATCTTTGGTTAAAAACTTTCATCCCTCTTTCTCTGTGTTTTCGTGTAACCTAAAAGTTTTATCTTTGGTTAAAAGCTTACCTGTCTGATTATGAATATGTTAGGCCATACTGGTAGCCTTTTACAGATTGTTTACCACACTTTTCTTCAAAGCAATTTTAACCAGCCGCCAGGGGTCATGGCTTGTTAAAATCAAGAAAAGCGCGGCTAAGAGCAAATTTGTTTCGAAGATGGTTGGAGCACTTTCGTGGAGCAACATGACCTCAATGAAAGGGGACTTTGTAATCTTTGAACACAAGGGGCATATGCTTTTTCAGGTGATGGTGTTTGATCAAAGCACTTGTGAAAAAGCTTTCCCCCAATGTTGAACCCTAAATAAAATTATGAACAATTTTGTTTTAATGTTCATTTGTCTGATAATTTTAGGTTCTTAATTGTGCATTTGAGAATTGTGATTGTTAATTGATGGTTTGAGGTTGTTAATTGATGAATTTTGATTCCGTCACTAAAACACTTATTCAGTTGCCAATTTCATAAAAGAGAATTAGTGACGTCCGCTACACTGTGTAACGGACGGCGCAGCACAAAGTCTGATCTCCAACACTTGAAAAGACTCCAACACAAAGTCTGATCTCCAACACTTCAAAAAAGACTCCAACACAAAGTATGATCTCGAACACTTCAAAAGACTCACTATACTGTGTAGCGGACGGGGCACCACATACTCTCAAATTTTTAATTTTCTGAAGGTCCACTACACTGTGTAGCGGACGGCGCAGCAGAAACTCTCAACTCTAACACTAAGAAAATTTTTGATTTTCTGAACGTCCGCTACACTGCATAGCGGACAGCGCAGCAGAAACTCTCAACTCCAACACTAAGAAAATTTTTGATTTTCTGAACATTCGCTACACTGTGTAGCGGACGGTGCAGCAGAAACTCTCAACTCCAACACTTAGAAAATTTTTGGTTTTCTGAACGGCCGCTACACTTTCAAGCAGACGGCGCAATAGAAACTCTCAACTCCAACACTTAAAATTTTTTTGATTTTCTGAATATCCGCTACACTGTATAGTTGATGGCACAGTAGAAACTCTCAATTCCAACACTTAGAAAATTTTTGATTTTTTGAACGTCCGCTACACTGTGTGGCGGACTAGGCAGCAATTCTCAACTCCAACACTTGGAAAATTTTTGGTTTTTCGAATGTCCGCAAGAGTTGTATGATATACCTGCAATAGCGAGAGACATGCACATATAGCTTTGGAGTCGTGTTTCGTTGCCTTGTGCAATGCTCGGTACAGGTACGCAAGAGTTGCTGCACCCCAGGCATAATTCCCAACCTCTAGCAGGTTACACAACAACAGTAAATATTTGACGCTGACCGTATTCTTCGACGTTGTAGGGAACAGAATTGCCCCCATCGCCCACAAGAGAAAAGCTTGTGCGTACAGCACAAGCATCTGATCTGTGTAGTTATCCTGTAGAACCTTATAGGTATCTACCAACCACTTCAACTTGATACTACCAGTGCTAAATTGATCCTAGAGTATCGAAGTAAAGAAGTCCCTAGCGGTTCTCTTATTCGTTGCTTCTAACGGAGGAGCTATTACAGGCCGTCCCGTCGCTGGTAACCCTAAGATGAACCCTACATCTTCAAGGATAATTGTCATCTCTCCGAGAGGGAAGTGAAACGTATTCATTTCACTTCTCCACCTTTCAACAAGGGCACCTATCAAGTGCCGGTCAAGGTGTTGAAAGATCTGCCCATGCGTGAAAATCTCAAACCCAATCCCATGCAGTAATCTTTTCTGGTATCTGTTCAATTTTCAGGCTTTGAAATTATCGGATACTTCTACCGTGTTGAGAAGTGCTCTTTCCTACGAATTAATAAATACAATTTAAGCAAAACAAATGGTATACAACGTTCGCAAGAATAAGAAAGTTGATAAAATAAGTATCTTACTCCACCATCCCATATGAGCGTACTGATATGGTTTGCTTGGTCGTATAATACGGAGGGATCTTCTGGTCCAGGGTTAAAATTTATTTTTTGCAACTGAAATTATGAAAAAATGGTAAGGTTGGAAGCGTAAACATTCTGAAACATACAACACTAGCATGTGCTCACATAATACATACAATGCTAGCATGTGCTCACATAAGTTCACATGATGTATATATGTATGTACATACATACAAACAGACACGGAATCGAATTTTGCAAGTAAAATCACATGAACAAATAATACGCAATACACATTTATTGACAAATGCTAGCACAATCCACCGCATACATATTCAAAACCATGCATAAGCCACAATACTCATAACAACTCTAGATTATGAACAAATAAATGATTGATTTGTGAACTTACGTGATTGATGAGATTATTAAATGATTTTTTTAGAAGAAATTGCGCAGATCTACTTGCCAACGTCGCTAGAAAAATTGTGAGAAGAAAGAATGAATAAGAGTTTTGAATTGAGTGTGGTTATGGGATAAGTCCGCTACACGGTGTAGCGGCCAGTCCATCTGGCAAAGTTTTCCGCTACACAGTATTGTGGAAGGTGGGATAGAGACAGAAACAGTCCTGTCGCCCCAAGACTGGTGTGACAACTATCAAGGGGGTTGTGGATGATTTGACCATGGTCAGGCGAAAAGTCGTCCGCTACGCAGTGTAGTGGACGACTTTTTGACCGTCACATGTCAGGCCAAAAAAGTCATCCGCCTTACAGTATAGCGGACGAGGGAGCAAGGCTAATATGGTAAAAAAGTCCGTCCACTACACTATGTAGCGGACGACCGACAGTTTTTGAAAAAAAAAGATCTGGGCTGGGATGGACGGCCAGATCACGTTAGCAAAATCTCCTATTTTGCTAGCGCTCTCAACGGATCAGCTCCCATACATATGATATGATATGATATAGATTCTGCATAGCATACTAATCCTCTACCTGAGCTCGAGGGATCAGTCTCTGTGCTTGTTTACTAAATTCGTTTGTAAGGACGTTGGGTATTTTGCAACTAGTTCATTATCTTTTGGGAAATAGATGAAGAAATAGTTGGAGAACTTGCATCGCCTGTTCGTGGAGGGAGCTGCTATACAGGAAGAATCACCCATGTTTGCGTGTGAAGAGGACAGCGCAAAACTCCTTTCTTGGCTTGTTGGTCCCGCTGTTTGCTGTGTTCTAACCATTTATAGAATATGGTCACTTCTTCCGGCCATTTAATATATTTCAACCAGAGCAAAACACCTTTCTTGGCTTGTTGGTCCCGCTGCTTGCTGTGTTCTAACTATTTATAGAGGATGGTCTCTTTTTCCGGCCTTTCTTGGCTTGTTGGTCCCCCTGCTTGCTGTGTTCTAACCATTATAGAAGATGGTCTCTTCTTCCGGCCATTTAATATTTCAACCAGGACAGAGGCTGAACGCCCCGTTCTCTATTAATGGTGGTGCCATGGAAGTAGCACCTAGGGGTGGCCAAATTCGGCGGAACCAACTTGTCAGCTTCCAAATTTTGAACAGAAAAGGACCACTATTAAACCTGAACTTGAACTTCTCCGGTACCAAAAGATACCAATGTCAAAAGTTGTATACTTGATTACTTTTATAGTTTAGACTTTATTGCACACATATTTAGTGCTACCATACTACAGATCTAGAACAAACAAAGAAAGGTATCAATAAAGCAAATGAAAGTAAAATCAATTCCGAGAACAAGAATTTAACTGCCTACATATCAGATAGACCGTCTGATGACACATTTTTCGTGCTTGTGATTTGCGTCAAAACTTGTGCCATGAAATCCCGTTTTATGTATATAATGATGTTTATTATTTTGTAAAGTGGATTCATATTCCTAATTGACTAAAAAGTCAATTGTTAGTTACGTCAATAACAACTTCCAATCAAAGAAACACGCAAATAAAAAAAAGTTACAGAGTGCATAAAGATTTTTGCATCATCGTATGGTACGGTCCATATAATAGGATACACTATTTTTTTACAATGAAACATCAAAAGAAAGAAATGAAAAGGAAAAATACATATAAAGAGAAAGAGCTATCGCTTAGGAGCCTCCATATCCAAGTCTCAGAAAAAACCTTAAAGTGTGCTTGGAACCATGAAATTGATGAGATTTCATTTCAAATACTCAAATTTTGTTGTTTGGAACATTAAAACAGGAATTAGAATTGGATTTTATGGGATTTGATTGTATTTGTTTCTTTAGTGTGAAATCCGATAAAAAATGGCCGGATTTCATGGATTTGGATTTACTTGAATTAAAAGTAATTACTTACCTACTTTACCCTTTTCAGGATCTCTCCAACAATGACCCACCACCGTCATCTCCTTTGCAGCTTTCGTCATTCTACTTTTACTACCACTATCGACACCACTACTGTCACCGCTATCGCCACCGCCACCACTATCACCACCACTGCTGCCACCACGACTGCCACCAATAATGCCATTGCCACCTCTTGTCACGACCCGAACCCACGGGCAGGCCCGCAAGCTAGGCACGTGACCGGCCGCAGACCCTATGGACTCCAACCGTGGGCTCTGCCAGGCCTTACTTGCTAAAACAGCATATAATCTGCAACGGAAATTAAAACTTCTATAAACTTAAATTACGTTTTCATATTTTTATTTGAATACAATACTCATGCTACAACTCCTCATAACTCTAATTTATCAACAACTAAAACTAAACCAACAATCTAAATATTCAGCGACTCAACCAATACAGTCTCCGGAGCTCAGTGCCAAATTGTTCCTTCCTATGCTCGTCACCATCACCTTACTTTCAAACCTGAAATGATAAGTAAGGGATGAGCTTCCACGTGCTCAGTAAGTAACCAATGATTCAACTAGCTGGACCATAGCATGTCAGAAAATAACTCATTTATATTATAGCATCATTAAGATATCTAAAAATCATAGATTTGATAATCATCAGGTAAAACAAAATAGAGTACATTAAACCAAAAACTGAAGCATAAAATCATTAGCGCAAAACTCATGACAACCAGTTCGATTGCAACATTAGCTCAAACGATATGCTGCGGTCAGCGTACAGGCCCCACTGACTAGGGCCCGAAATCCCTCCTCCATCCGGGATAAAATTCTGTGGACGCATGGGCGAACCACGAGTAATAGTACTGTGCATCAACGTACAAGCCCCGTTGACCAGGGCCCGAAATCCAACTTTCCCCCGTGGATATGGGGCACAGCAATCGAATAAACAAATAGACAACCTTTTGATTCATTGTAAACACAACCGTTTTCAATGGCTTTCAACATGTTCCATATTGGCAAATACGTCAATTGCCAAAATATTTCAAATCTGAGTTTCTTTGCATTCTCTAAGCAATTATCAGTTACATGCCGGTCCGGTTTTTAACGAGAAATAAATCACAAAAAGTTTTTCGACAAATTAAGCCAGAGCGGCTAAACATACTTAAAACGGTCAATGTTGATAAGCAACACATTTTTAGCAGTAGATAAACATATACGTTGCATATAAAAATACTAGTTGAATCAAAGGGTCACTTACATGACGCTACACATTCCCCACATCAAAACGACGATCATGCTACCACACCTGGTTCAAAGCACTTTCAACGCCCTTCTTTTTATCTTCGTGTTCTCAGCTTTACGACAACCCAAAATATCGTCAGTCTCGACAAAACATTCATGTTGAACATGTCTTCAAGCAAATTCGATGGCGCAGTCAACTGCCCGACCTTTACATACCCATCCCATATCATGCCTAGTTTACCACGTCATTCTTGGCTTCTAATCACCGTTGCCGAACATCCCTTAATTCACCCCTTTTAGCAACCACCAAGCAACCTTCACACTTGCCTAATCACATGCACTGAACCCCTACGTTATGCACACTCCCGTTCACCCACAAACATTAATAACATACACACAGTGCCATCATTAAACCACAACTACAACCACAACAGTATTGCAACTGTACCACCGAACTCTGTTCATTGTCCATACCACCAAAACCCAACACACGACTGCTGACTTCCCCAACCCACCTATTACTATATGTGCCACCTTCTAATAACCCCATAATTAGCTCACCATTTCACACACAAGTTCACATGCCCAAACTCACCCATTTGCTGACCGCCTCACACATAGATACGTGCCATGCACCCATCATTTGTTCATCCTAAAATGCACACTAGGACACATATTGCTAGATACATCACTTCACCTTCCAAAGCACAAGCACACGTACATGCTAAGACACAAAAATATTAACACAGTCGCAATGTACACCCACCCCATAGTGCCCCACATACACACCCAATTTCACATGATTGTCCGACAACAACCACACCATATACATGACAACCACACACATGTCGTGCACCCACAGTTATGCACACAAACCACCTTCCACCACCACACTACCGCTAAATTTCAACCACTGCATAGCCACCAAAATCACAACACTACCCAACCCTGCTTCATAGTGAATACCATAAAAAAACCAATTCTACACCGTAGTCATGGATCCCAACGCCGACGACAATCGAATAGCCGTTGATGTTGAAGGGAGAATGTTGTTTTGACGGAGGGCAGTGCTTGGGTGGCAGGGCAATTCGGTTAAGGACCCACGGTGGTGGCTTATAGTGGATGGTTACCGGTGGTTGCAGATTTTGAGGGTGGTGGATGAAGGTCGGCGATTGCCATTTTTGGCTCGCCGTGAAATTTTAGTTACGACGCCGGTTATAGGTCTCAGTGGTCAAGGCAGTTGATTGGTGGATGAAAGGAGAGAGCTGTCGACTGGCCCATGGTCATCCTTAGTGTCGATCGGAGTTTTAGTTCGCCGGTGAAAAGTACCAGGCAGTGGTGGCGGAGTAGATCGCGATGGTGACAGGAGTCTACGATTGCTCTTGGATCTGCCTGATGGGCAATGATAGCATGGCTGGATGGCGGTGGCGAAGGCTTATGGAACGGGACAGTGGTGGCGATGAGTACCTACGGTGGTGGCGGAGCAAATCGCGGTGGTGACAGCGGTTTAGTAACAACAGCGATGCGAAGGCGATCCACTGCTGGAAGTGGCCATTAGTGACCGATTATTGACCAGTGGGGTCCCTTGCGCTGGCGTTTGACCGGTGCCGTCTTTCGGTAGGGATTTTGGTTGGCCAGTCTTGAATACCATCTGATGGTGGCCAGGGTGGTTTGGTTGCGGCACAAGGTAGTAGAGGCGTTAGGCGATGGTGTCTGGTGAAGGTGCACAGCCGGAGTTGACGCCGGTGGCTATGCGTGTGGCCAGAAATGGGGGCTGCCCAGATTTGGAAGAGGCGCTACCCATTTTTAGGGCTGGCTGCCTTTTCTGTTCCTCTCTACCCGATTTCTCCTTTTTTTCTTTTGTTCACACCCTCTCTCATATTCCCTTTATGTATTTTCAATTATTTTATTGTTGTTTCCATTTTTGTTTTCTGCTCTTTAATATGTATAATTATTTAATGCGAGACCATATAATGTTATAGCGGCACAATTTCGTCAATTATAAATTGCAAACCGCCCACTTCCATGAATTTTTCTATTGTACAAACTTCATCATTTATGGCTTAACATATTATTAAAATATGTTACTAGATGCAACAATTAATATTGCTCACAATAATTAACGCTAAAGATCAAATTTATACATGCTCATAAGGTCTTCACTAACAGTCTAATTTCGTCTTACTTACCATAATCGTCGTTAAGTAGTAATAATCTCGTAAACCTAGGTTCGGGGCATCACACCTCTACTGCCATCGTCACCACCACGACTACTGCCATCGCCATCACCGCTGTCGCCGCCACCACTATTGCCAGCACTGTTGCAGCCACTACTGCTGTCACCACCATTACCACAGCCACCACTACCGTCATTGCCACCACCACTATTGCTATCACCATCGTCGCCACTACTACCACCACTGCCACACTATTGCCACCACATCACTTTTACTACTGTCACCACCACTACTGTCACCACTATTACCGCCTCCACCACTACTACAACAACTGCCGCCATCACCACTGTAACTAGACCACCACCATCGCCATCATTACTGCCACCACTATCGCTGTTGCCGCCGCCATTAACACCACCATGGCCACCACTACTGTCACCAACGTCAATAATTGGCGTGACTTGACTACCACCAGTTACATCTCGTTACATGTCAATACCACCACCACCACCACTATCATTACCATCACTTGACCACCCCACCACTTCCACCATCGATGACGCTACCCTATGTGGTGCCGCCACTACCACCATCACGTGATGACTCTAGCACACTTAAAATCACTTATCATAGTTCATTTTTCTTCGTAAGTTAAGGATATAATTGTTTAAAATTTTATTCTCTTTCCATTTCCTTTATTCTCCAAACACAAAATAGGAATGATTTGGATCCCATTTATTTCGAAATAAAAAAAAGTGATTTCAACTCCAAATCCAATTCTAAATTTGAAATCCAAATCCTAAAAGAATTGATTCTAAACACATCGTAAGGCTTTTCTTTTCTTTTTTTGTCTTTCCTTTATTCTTATCTCCTCTTCCTCTCACTCTTTCTGTTCTTTTTCTTCTTCTCCTCTTTTTCTTTCTGTCGAAGCAGTTTCCTTTCTCCTTTCCTCTATTTTTTTTCTTTTTTTCTTCCTTTGTTTCTCCGAGAGGACCCCCTTTCTCCTCTCTTCCATTTTTCTCTTTTCTGACCCCTCTCTTTTTTAAGTGTTGCCAAAGACTCCAAAACTTGTACACAAGTTCATGGAAAGTTACACAAGCCAACACATGTGATTAATCTTGCGTTCTATCAAATTTAATAGATATATTTATCTCTTTGTTTTCCTTGGAATATCTCTATGATATTCTTGGATTATCTCTAAAAGTCTTTCATCTCACCCAAAATATTTTAGTCCAAGTACAATATTAATGGACTTTTGAACACATGGGCCAATTTGAAAGCCTAAATATTTGGGCTTCCTTTAACAAAAGCTCCCAACCATAGTAACAAATTCGGTATTCAAAAATGATTTGGTGTGGGCAATAATAGCTTAAATGACTGCAGCGATGGAGGTATGGCAAGATCGTGGTGGCAATTGGTGGTACAACAAAACCATGGTGGCAATCGAAGGACATCCATGGCTGTGCCATTAATCGTTGTAGTGATTGGAAACTGGTTAAGGTTGCGATGGCTCTAATGGCTATCAGTGGTCCACGACTGGTTGTAGATCTGGTCGATGGGCAGTGATAGCACAGTTGAATGGAGTGCGACGAAGGCTTATGGAAAGGGACGGTGGCGATGCTGCGCCGATTGTAATGGGTAGGTGCCGCGTGCGATGTTCGGTGCTATTTGTGGTGCACGGAGGCATTGGATGGTGCTTCCTGTGAAGGTCGTGGTTGGAGTTCATCGCCGGTGATCAAAAGAATGGCCGCCAGTGGGGATCGTACGACCGCTTGGAGGTGGCGCTGGTCAGTGCCTCCAATGGAGGCGCGATGGTGTTTGATATAAAGTTGAGCACAATGGCGATAAAGGCCGCACGATGGGGTTCGAAGCCGGTGATTGTGGTTTATCCGAAAATTGGGGAAAAGGGTTTATTGGAGATGGCGCTGGTGTTGGAGGAGAATAAGGGTCGGCGCCTCTCTCTTCTGTTGTCTCTCTCTTTTTGTTTTGTTTGTTATTTTTTTTCTCCCTTTAAATATTCTACCTTGTATATATATATATATATATATATATATATATATATATATATATATATTGTAACATCCTGAACCCGAATATATTTTTAACGGGTTAAATTAAATTTTTAGTGACGAATTTTTTTATTATAGCATCAATGCATTTATCAGAAACTTTTAGCGACGATTAATGTAGCGAGATTATGTAATACCCGTTAAAGTTTTCAAATTCATTAGTCTATCGTAAATAGTTATTTTTGGACATTTTTGTAATAAAAAGAAAGTTTTGGGTAAAATTTACAAATTGTCAAAAGTTGAGGGCTTTAGGCAAAATACCATTTTGGGTCTTGAGTGAATCTGGATAGATTTCCCCCATCCTACCCATTCGACAGACCCCTAATCCCACGAATTTCTCCTCATCCCTTGCATCATTTCAGTTGTGAAGAGAAGAAAGAGTAGAGAGAGAGAGTAGAGAGTGCAAGAAAGGGAGAGAAGAGAGATATTAGATCAAAGTAGGGGGATCGAAGATCATTGTTCAGAGTAGATTTTTTCAAGGTATTCACCCTAAAATCGTTCCATTTCGGTACATATATGTACATATATGGGTGGTGCGTGGTATGGCCTTCGGCCACTTTTCTGGAGAACTATTTTTACATTCGTGATGGTACTTTCAATTTAGGATTTCTGAGAAATTTTCATAATTTTCTAATATCATTTGATTTTGTTATATTTTACACAAGTTTGAAACTTCAAAAATTCGTTTGAACTACTTAAAATGATTATTTAGTTCTAAAAAGTTTTGGGTACTGTTTTTGTGATTCTAAGATATTCCAGTTCAAAATTTAGAA
>JAVXUP010003179.1:0-81393 GCA_033070095.1 Escallonia herrerae | reverse complement strand
TCGTGGCCAAGCTGTCCGCATGTCTGTTGTGGAACCTGTTGTGATGTTTATATTGTACATGGCCAAATCTTGCTTCCAAGTGTTGAACCAAGGCACGATAAGGTGCCAAGGCGGGCTCCTTGACTGCGAACTTTCCATCAGCCTGCTTCATGATCAAGTTCGAGTCTCCTTTCATGCATACTGACTTAGCCCCCATGCTGGTAGTCAACATGAGGCCAATGACAAGTGCCTTGTACTCGGCTTCATTGTTAGATATCGGGAACACAAGCTTGAAGGATAGGGATGTGGTAACACCCTTTGGATTACGAAGGACTACGCTGGAACCCCCTTGCCAAAGGGGAGCTTTATTGGGGCCTTTGGTGGTGGCTGAGCCGTCGAACTCGAGCGTCCACAGTTCATCAATGTCAGAGATCAGAGCCGTCTCCTCCCCAGGCAATTGGTCAAAGGTCAGTTCATATTGTTAGCGTGGGAAGAATGCCAAAAGGTTTGCAAGTGCTTGGCTCCATAGAGCTGTAGGATTTTTGATAGATAAGCCCAATTCGGCCAATAGAAGCAACCAATGGGTAAGTCGACTAGACAGGGCAGGGCGTGTGGGCATGTATCGAAGTGGATCAGCGTTGGTGACGAGTGTGATCTGGTGCGATAAGAAGTAGTGTCTGAATTTCTGTGAGGCGTAAACCAAGGCTAAGAAGTGCTTCTCGAGCTCAGAAAAATTGGCTTTGGGGCCCCTTATCGATCGACTAAGATAATAAACTGGGCACCCCACTCCATCCACCTCTTGGGCAAGCAATGCCCCTATGGACCTGGGCGTGGAGGTCAAGTATAGCAAGAGAGGGATACCTTGTTGTGGTACCACCATGGTCTGGGGTGACATGAGGACCGCCTTGATCTATTCGAATGCTTGTTGTTGGGGCACACCCCAACTCCATGGTGCGCTCTTGCGTGTCAAATGTTGGAAGGGTGTGATAAGTTAGACCAAGGCGGGGATGAATCGGCGGAGATAAGAAACCTTGCCAAGGAAGCTCTTCAATTGTTTTGTGCTCTTGGGAGGGGGCATCTCCTGGATTGAGGTGGCCTTGGAAGGGTCAACGCTGATGCCTTGTCGACTGACTAAAATGCCGAGGAATTTGTCGAAGGAGACTCCAAAGGCACATTTTAATGGATTCATTCGCATGTTGTATTGTCGACAACGATCGAAGACTGCTCGAAGGTCCGTGAGATGATCACTTTTCTTTTTGGATTTGATGATAAGATCGTCAATGTAGTCCTCTACTGTGCGGTGGATCATATCATGGAAAATTGCTGTCATTGTTCTTTGATACGTTGCACCCGCGTTCTTAAGGTCGAAGGGCATGACTTTCCAACAAAAGTTACCCATAGGAGTGCGGAAGGCTGTCTTGGCACAGTCATTGGGGTTCATCCAAATTTGATTGTAGCCCACGAAACCATCCATGAAAGATAAGGTTACGCGTCCGGTGGCTGCCTCTGTAAGCATGTCGATGTTGGGCAATGGGAACTCGTCTTTAGGGCATGCCTTGTTCAAGTCCCGAAAGTCAATACAAACACAGACTTGGCTTGTAGAAGTCATTTAATCTCTTACTTGATCTTCAATTCGAGCTCAAGGCGGAAGGACCGTGGATGTTGTCGGACAGGGCTGAACCCAGTAGCAATGTTGAGATGGAGCATCACCAAGGGGGGATCTAATCCAGGCAACTCATTGTAACTCCATGCCAATACATCACAATATTCGCGAAGGAGGGTAACCAATTCCTCTCTTCGGCCCGGGGAGAGTTTTATGCCAATGTATGTCAGTCACGGTTCCTCGCCCGGGTCAGCCAGGTTGAGTTCTTTATGATCTTTAGCCTGCGGTCGAGGGCCGTCTTCGTAGCAAGGCGTTGCAGTGCCCGGGGTAAGTTCAGGGTCTGGCGGGCAATGCTCGGCCACGCAACACCATTCAGTTTCCATGGTCGGGGGGTCAGATGACGGACAACCTGAAGCCCCCGCACACCATTATAGTTGGTAGATAACTTTGCCGTCTTTGACGATGCGTTGGAAGGTCGGTTTGGCCTTTTGCTTCTTAGACTTCGGGGATGAAGGGGGTGAGTTGGTCGTGGCAGCAAGCGGAGGCATCAAGGTCGATCCCTTGTTCTTGGTACTTATCTTGGTCTTGGACTTGGGAGGCTTGTTTCCACACAAGCCGTCCCAATTGGCAGCTTGGTGGAATGTATATGAGTAGCATTCTCACTGTCCTCGGCAAGTTCAGTGAAGAAAGAGGCTTCGACGAAGTAAGATTCGTCACATTCGAAGGGGGCTTTGGTTATGGGGATTGTCATCGCTACCTCATGTCCCGCAGGACCGGCCACTAGTTTCACGTACCTACCTTGGGTTTCAGATACCCCCTTGATGAAGGGGTTACGTGGGAGCCAACCTGAAAGGCTATACCTAATTCTCCTTACCTCTCCCAACAATTGAGAGTTCCGACTCTGCCGGATTGGTCGCTCAAGATCTTTGGTCTGGTGGTACGTTGAGGGAATGGCCTTATTGACATGAATCCAAGGTCGGCCAAGTAGGAGGTGGAAGGAAGCTCGCTGTCTATCACATGAAAAGTAGTGTCGCGATGGACAGTTCCAACCATGAGGTCGACAGTGATATGGCCGAGGGTGGACTGGGGGCCTTGCCCAAAGCCAGTAATCTTGATGAGGTCATGGATGATCTTTCTTGGGGTGATGCCGGCTTGTTGCAAGGTGATGAGTGGTATGATGTTGATTGAGGTGCCGCAGTCTACTAAGGCGCGGTGGAAGCGTGTGCCG
This sequence comes from Escallonia herrerae, assembly GCA_033070095.1. Classification (NCBI taxonomy): domain Eukaryota; kingdom Viridiplantae; phylum Streptophyta; class Magnoliopsida; order Escalloniales; family Escalloniaceae; genus Escallonia; species Escallonia herrerae. The sequence continues at coordinate 78,583 of JAVXUP010003179.1, read as the reverse complement.
TTAACAGTGCATTCGAAGTATAACGGTCAGTTGTGGTGTTCAATCGGTGGTGAGTCCTCGTCTAAGAAAATGAATGCGGTAAAAGGGACGTGTCTGAGTTCAGCTTGGGCAGCGAAGCATTCAGGACCAAGGCCTGTGGTGACCTCGATCAGACAGTTTGAGAGGTAAGTTCGTGCCACGGGTGAAAACCCCATTTCATCAAAAAAAGCTTTTGATTTTCAACATTTTCCCGATTGAGGATGTTGGCTGGGGAGTGGAAGGTACACAAGGTGTGACCATGGGAAAAACCTCCGTAGAAGCTTCGGGGACGAGAGACTCGACGTGGTCAGTAGCGGCCATGAGCACCTGATGCTCTCGATTATTGTTACCATGGTGTGGGTAAGGGTCCTTACGCACATCGTTGTTCTCTTGTAGCTGTAGGTTGCTTGACGCGACCTTCCTTGCAAAGATAGTTCGTAGCGCATTACAGTTTTTGAGCAGATGGCCAAGGGCTTGATGGAAAGGATAGTAATTGGGTCTGGTCCTCTCTTCATCCGTGATGTTGTTCCGCATTGGTGGTAGTTGGAAATTTTTGTCATGTGCCACCCACTTCGCCAAGAGTTCCTTTACTATATTCAAATCACATGGATAGTCGGGTGCAAGCCCCTATTGCCTTCGCTTGTCGGGGCCTTAGTCCTCATCTGGGAACTGATGCTTGAAGCCAGTGTAGTTGTTGATGCTGTTGATGTTGGTGCTGTTGTTGTTACGCTGAGTGCTGGGTGTGTCTGCCGAAGCCAATAGTGCATTTTGCAGTCACGGCTTCCACGGCTTGACAGGACCGACCGTCTTGTAACTACGGCGGGCTATTTCATTGAGGTGTCCCCATGACCTCAACTGTCCCCATGACGTCAACTATAGGTTCTCGATATGTACCCGGTAGATGTCAGTCATATTTTTTATGCATATGGGAACCAATGTTTCATCCTTGCTGAAGTCTGTGCACTCAAGGCATTTGAGATGGAAGCAATGCACGTACTTATTCAAGTCTTCTCCTTGGTTCTGGTGAATGCCAGCAATGTCAACAATAGTCACGCGTTCGACCTCATAATGGAACTTGTCTAAGAACAACTGGACCATGTTGTTCCATGCGTGGACACTCCCCATAGGGATTTGGTGATACCAAGTGTATGCCAAGACTGTAAGGGACTTGTGGAATTCCCTCAACTTCAAGCTGTCTCCCAGACCATACTGCTCCAATGAGCCTGCAAATCTCGTCAAGTGCTCACGGGCGTTGCCCTCACGTCCGTTGAAGAGCACAAAAGCTGGTTGTTTATACTTTGGGGGATAGGGTATGGAGGCAATATCATTGGCATATGAGGCATGGCCTGTCAGGTGGGCAGAGGGATTAGGTGTAGAATTTTGTGATAGGCGGTGGATGAGTGCATCAAAGTCTAACTTGGAGACATAGTCGGGAGATGGGTTGTCATGGACGGTCAAAGGGTGGTGGCTGGCTGGGATGTCGCGAGCCCCTGAGCCCCCAGAAGGAGTAACTTGATGGGCAGGTGCAACGAAGGGTTGATATATGACAGGGGTTTGTGGTGGGAGTTGTATATGGGCATGGTTGGGTGGACGGGACATGTCCACTACCTGGCCGGTGGTTTGACGTTGTTCAGTTAGGTAAGGGTTCGGCTCCATCTCAATGGAGTCAAGAGTTTTAGATGAACTTTGTGTCGGCATGGGCTGGGGGGCCGTGACAGGGTGAATCTGTTGCCGTACGGGTCCAAGGTCTGCCTGAGGTCTTCGTGATGGCCTGACAGGATGCAGCACATCAGCTGCAAGAGGGGAAGATGTCGCAAGTCCTACCGCCAAAGGTCTAGATGATTGTGGCGGCGGTGGTTGTGACACTGGGGCCTGAGCGGCGTCAAGAGCCAACCCAGGTCCGGAAGGTTGGACTGGTGCAAGGGTTTGTTGGGGGGCCATCGCCTGCATGGATTTTTGCATTTCCATGATGACTGTCATAAGAGTAGCCTGCAAATCTTGAAGGTTGGCTATAACGGGCGTGACCTGTTGGATGGCCGCATTGACTGCAACTTGTATGTCAGGTGCAACAGCTAGTGGCTGGTCTTGGAGACGCATGGCACTAGTCCCTTCTTGTTCACCCAGGTGATCCTCCTCTTACATGGTGTGGATGAGGCCTTGGCTGGTAGCCCTTGTAACTCTTCATCGTGGAGGCATGGTGCCTAAGTGTAGCGGATAGGCATACTGCAATACGATGCTCACCTCCCCAGCAGAGTCGCCAAAATGATGCCAAGGAAGATGGGTTCGTACCTATGTAGAGGTGCCACAAAGTCTGCAATCCGTGTCAGCTTCCAAGTGTACAAAAGGAGAGACGGCAAGGACGGAGTAAGGGATGAGAGCAAGGTTTCCCGGACAGGCCTTGAGGAGTGGCAGTGCTGTAGCGATGAGGTCGAGACGAACAGGGCCAGTAGTCGACAGTCTAAGTCAGGGTCCGTGTCGTGGTCGAATGTTACGGACCAAAGTTATGTTTCTCTCACTAGGGTATTTTGGTATCCCCTAGTGACGTGTCACTCCCAAGGGATGACATGTGGCATTTTATGACATAGCACAACATCGTTTTACCTGTCTTAGAAGACTGACCACACAATGATGGCATGATCAGAGTAAGCCCGTTGCTCCAGCCACCGATCCAAGCCCTTACTGAATCCCACGAAATGCGTCAAGAGATGCGCAGAGAACTTGACAGTGGTGAGGGTTGCCCCTGTAGCCAACTGTCAGGCGGACTAGGCGCCATGCCCTTGAAAGGACCTGCTCCCGTCCCAGAGTGACCCGAGGGTCATTGCCCTGGTGGTGTCGGCAATCAATAGTAACATGAGTGGACATGCTCGCAGCTCAGTGCTCAGGATCCATGGCAAAGGGTCCTGGTGCTGGAGCCCCTCGTGACTGTGATGGCGATGGCTTTAAGGTTGTGAGCCCATCCCGTTGTGATTGTGCCGGCGATGGCTTCAAAGTTGTGAGCCCATCCGGCAGTTGATTGTGCCGGCGATGGCTTTAAGGTTGTGAGCCCATCCCGCACTTGATTGAGCCAGCGATGGCGTTAAGCCCATCCTGTAGCGAGGGGTCCTCATGCCGGAGCACTACAAACGGAGCCCCCCGAAAGCATGTAACATTCTTGTAGCGCATGGGCGCAGTGCCAATGGCATTAGACAATACCTGGTGCCATGGGCACATGTCATGGAAGTTGTGCACAGGCGCAGTGACGAACATCGTAGAGACAATACCAGGTGTCGGGGCACGTGTTATGAAAGGGTGCGGCGATGAACGTCGCGAAGAAATACTTGGTGTTGGGGGCACGTATTATGAGAATGGCGCACGGGCACGGCGACAAACGTCGTGGAGCAATACTTGATGCCGGGGGCACGTGTCATGAGAATGGTGCACGGGTGCAGCGACGAACGTCACGGAGCAATACTTGGTGTCGGGGGCATGTCGGGTGTCCTGAAGAAGGTATGTGAGCTAAGTGCACCTGTCATAGCAAGATAATGAATGCAACATGTAGAAATGACAAAGTCAGGAGTGATGGTATGCGGTCGTCGACAATGTGTCATTCGGTGGTAGTGCGCGACTTTGGGCTATGGGCATCTCGAGAAGGGTATGCGGTCATGGACGACGGACGTCGTGAGGTTGGTGTACGAACGTCCGTAAACATCACAGAGGTGCAAAGACTCGAGAAAATAAGTGCCGTGGGACGGGAGGCCATAGGCTAAAATTGGGGGAAGGCCAAGGTCACCACTCCTAGGGAGGCCGAGGCAGTCCCTAGGGGGTGGCCAAGGCCAATGGTCAACTCCCATGAAGCTGCCAAGGCCATTCCTCCCTTTGGTGAACTTCAGGCATGCTGACGGTTGGTGTCTTGATGAGCGACGATGCATCCGAGAGTTGCGTTCTGACGAGTGCGTTGATACAAGTCGTATCAATGTGACGATCAAGATGTCAAAAATTACGTATGAAGCGTACAAAGCAAAAAAAAGTGCGAAAAGGAGTATGCGCAAAGGGGGGAACCACCAGGGGAAAGTGGCTGAGGCCAACCCCTCTTGGAGGCCGAGGCCGACCCCCTAGGCCTGGGTCTTCTTCCATTTTTGGGGTTAGCCAAGGCCATGGTCTTCTTCCATTTTTGGAGCCCAAGGCCACTTCCCTTTTTGGCAAACATCGGGCGTGCCGACGGTATGGGTTTTGATGAGCGATGACAAATCCAAAAGTTGTGTTGTGACGAGCGTGTTGCCAAGAATCGTACCCACATGACGAACAATGCGCCGAAGTCACATAAAGAGCGTATGGAGCGAACAAAGTACAAAAAGAACTTTACGCGCAAAGTGAAGAACCGGGGGGTGGGAAGGCCAAGGCCAACCCCATGGTCTTGGGAGAGGCCGAGGCAGACCCCATGGGGTTGTCCAAGGCCTTTGCCCATTGAGCCCGTCGCTCCGGTTGTGCCTTCAGTAAAAGTTTTTGTTTAAAAGGTGTTCGGCTGGTCTTGGTGCGATGGCCGTGCTACCATGGGTCACACTAACGCGAAATAAGTTGTCTAAGTCGTGCACAAGGCGTGCGTGGAGTAAAAAATCCGCGCGCGGAGAGAAAAATGTATGTGACTTGAGCGTGCGCCCGCTGACTGGTTCGATGCACTGGAAGTTTGACTGTTGATTTGTCAACGTGTTTGCGTGAAGTGGGACCCCTAGTGGGCCCTTGGGTATGACCAAAATGGGTTGGGAACACCAACTGCTATCACTTGTTCGTTAAAGATTTGGTTTTGTTTTAGACTACAAATCATTATATTTGCTCCCCTTTTATTTTCCACTTACTGGGCTATTCGAGCTCACCCCCTAGTTGTTTGTTTTGTCTTTTACCACAGGTAGTGGACGTGATTTGGGGCGTGGCATGCTTGGGAAATTATAGTATCGATCTTACGAGCATTATTGAATAATGAAATTTTTTTGGGAACTTTACCCGGATATGGGTAGTTTTGTAGAATTGATTTTGTGTAAATTATTTTGCCGCTGCATTTAGTAATTTGTTTTTGTAATGGATTATTCAGTGGAAGAATTATCATCGAGAACGGATTGTCATAGACTTTGTTTTATGGAGATATTTCACCTTAGAAGATTGAGTCGCTCAGTCAAATACCATTATCTTTAGAACTGTAGCGGTATATTAATGAAGTTTGATTTGCAGTCGTGGCCCTCCCGATTTGGGGGCATGACAGTATGTGTGTGGGGTAACCTACCATTGGAGGGGGGAGAGGGTTTGTGAATTATGTGTGCTTCGTGGGTGTTGGAGGGGGAAAGGGGAAGAGAGAGGCAGCTGTGGAGGTTGCTAGGGGGAGGGGAGTGATGTGTGAGAAGTGTGTGTTTTGTAATGTGAATTGTGAATGTGTCTTGTGTTGTGTGTGCATGGGGGAAGCACCTGCTGCTACGGTAGCAGTGTTGTTCTATTGTGTGTGAGTTTGATGTTGGAAAAAAGGGTAGGGAAGGTTGTTGTGTGATGTTGTATGTGTTGGTGAAAGAAGGAAGGGGTGTGTAATGTGTGAAATTGTGCAAAGTGTTGTGTGTGCGCATGAAAAAAATTAAGAAGGCGGACGGGAGAAGCAGCAACTTGGGGGCTGGTACTGTGATCTTGGTGTGTGTACGTGGGTTTATGAGAAACTGTGGGTGTATTGTATATGTGTGTGAAATAGATATTAAGGTGTGTTATGGGTGTGAAATCACATGGATGGAAGGGAATTTTCGTGAGTGTGGGGGGAGTAGGGTGCTCAACAGTGGGAGGAAGAAGAAGATGTTGGTGTGTTAAGGTGGGTTACTGGGTGTGTTTAATTCAAGTGGCAATGAATAGTGACTGTAATGGTCATTAAAGTTAGCAAGACTTTATACAGTCCGCTGTTTGAATTTTCAAAAAATAGTTCAAGGCAGATTTGGGCAAATTACAAAAAAAGACTAGTTATTTTTATGAAATCTACGATATAAAATATTTTCAGATTTTTCCAAGGTGGGGAAGGGGGTTAACTAATGAGGTCATTGTGAAACTTCACGGTGAATAAAAAAATAACAAACTAGCGATGTTTCACGTAGAAATTTTAAGAGGACCCTAAAAGGGTGAGGTGCTTCAATGTCTGAAGTTTCGGGACATTTGAAACCGATAGCTATTTTTAGCGGAATCGGTTTTCGAGGTTAATTGTCAATCAGCGATTTTTGAACAAAATTTTTTTGAAGGGCTTTAAGTCCAAAAAATGAATGGAGATGCTTAAAAAAATATGTTTAATATGCTTTTAAGATTTTTTGGGGGCGATGGCTGCGGGGGGATATTTTGGTAATTTTACATGGGGCGGGGGTGTTTTAGTAATTTTCCCTATAAAATTTTCCGAACAACATTTTTGTCCGGGAATGGACGCATGACATCTAAAAAGTTGTTTTGAAGCGATTTTAGGGTGTTGGGATGGTAATAATGGCCATCAGGGAGTATTTTGGTAATTTATTATGTTGATACTAATTTTTTTGGAAACGCATGCAATTAAGCATTCTAAGTGACGGATGCAAGGAATGGGGTTAATACGCCTAAATGAAGGAGTATTAATACTAATGTGCCAATAATGCTAGGTTAGAAGTCTGGTTTTCGGGTCGGGATAGTTGGCCGTTGTAAGCCGTTATAAACAACTGTTGAAGCGGAAAAGGGTTCGATGCTACGTGGAGGTACCACAAAGGATGCAGTCTGAGTCAGCTTCTAGGTAGGCAACGCGGGAGACAGCAAGGACGGCGTAAGGGCTGAGAGCAAGGCTCCCCAGACAGGTCGCGAGGGCTGGCAGTGCCGCGCAGAAAGGGGGACGACGAACAGGGCCGACAGTCGACGGTCCGTGATGAGGGTGCAGCATCGAGGGTTCGGGGACGGGAGTCCAAGTGTGTTTCTCTCACTAGAATTCCAGAGAGAATGTCTTTTTAGAAAGAGAAAGTGAAAAGTTCAAATGAGAGAAAGATCCCTGGAAAAGATCCAAAGTCCACTATTTATAGGCAAAAATGTGCATGTGTCATAAGTTGACATGTGTCACCCCTGGGAACGACACGTCGCCAGGGGGCCAAAGAACTGATTCTCCGTTGGGACTGCTGGTCCCTAAGTTCGTCCTGCCCTGCCCTTGTAACATCTCTCTGCCTGTCTAAGGAAACTGATCATGCCGCGGTAGCATGCTCAGAGTATCCCGTTGCCCCAGCCTCCAGTCCAAGCCCTTACTGAATCCCACAGGCCTGGCAGCGGTGGGGAACACCCGACGCCTAGCTGCCAGGTGGACTAGGCAAGATGCCCTTCCGAAGACCTGCTCCCATCTCGGAGTGACCCGGGGGTCATAGTCCTTAGGGGTGCCGACGCGAGCCCCCAGTGCCAGAGCAAGTAGGCCAGTCACGCAGGCACCCTGGCGGAGATAGTGTCCCGGAGGAGTCGCCTATCCCGCTGTGAAGGGTCCTCGTGCCGGAGGACGGAGCGAAGCCCCCCGGAATGAAGACGGCGATGGCTTCGAGGTTGTGAGCCCATCCCGCAAGCATATAACATGATTGTGGCGCATGGGCGCGGTGCCTACAGCACGAGACATTGATTGTGGGGCATGGGCACTGCGACAACTGTCGTGAGTCCTTACCTGGTGCCGGGGTACAAGTCATGGCAGTGTCACACAGGCCTGGTGAAGTGAGTGGTGCCGAGGGCACCGTTAGAGTGACAGAGAGCCCGGGGGGCACGGCTGTATCAGCGGCGCGGCGTGAGAGCGCGGCGGAGTAAGTATGGTGCCGATGGCACTGTAGAGTGATAGAGAGCCCGGGGGCACGGCTGTATTAGCGGCGCAGCGCAAGGGCGCGGCGGAGTGAGTGAGGTGCCGGGGGCACTGTAATGTGATATAGAGCGCCAGGGGGCGCGACTGTATCTGTGGAGCGGCGCATGGGCACGACGGGGTGCCGGCGACGAGGGTCGCAGAGTAACTTCCTCCTAGCGACGGGGGTCGCGAAGTGACGTCTGAGCAACAGGGGTCGTTGTGTGGATGGCGCGCGACCGTGAGGGCCGGTTGTCATGGCGACAGAGCGGCCACAAGCGACGGTCGTCGTGACTACGAGCGACGGTCATCGCGACAACGGAGCATGGTCGAGAGCGACGGTCGTTGCGACTACGGCGGAGCGCGGCCGCGAGCGACGGTCGTCGTGACTACGGAGCACGGTCGAGGGAGACGGTCGTCGTGACTATGGTGGAGAGCGGTCGCGAGCGACGGTCGCGAGCGACTATGACGAAGCGCGGTCGCAAGCGACGGAGCACGGCCGAGAGCGACGGTAGTCGCGACTACGGCAGAGCGCGGTCGCGAACGACAGTCGTCGGTCGTCAAGGCAGGTGGCCGACCTCATAGGGTGGCCGAGCCCCTCAAGGTGGCCGACCCCATAGGGTGGCCGACCCCCTTAAGGAGGCCGACCCCATAGGGTGGCCGACCCATTGGGGTGGCTGAGCCTCCCAAGGTGGAAGGCACGTCGAGGTCGCTTCACGAGCAGTTCACGTGACTTGAGCATGCGTTGCTTTGACTGGCTCTCGAGCGTTGAAAAGTTGACCGCTGACTGGGTGATGGGTCGCACAACGCGGGTCCACTAGCGGGCCCTACTGGTCAGCCACAATAGGGTATGAACATAGCCCCCTGCATGTGGTGTGCGCGGAGGGGCAACCTGAGCGGACACCGTATGCATAAACGATGTGGTTAGAGCCCATCCTGCTACGAGGGTCAGAGCCCCCAGTGATTGAGCCGGTGACGGCATACAGCCCGTCCCGCAGTTTGATTGAGCCGGCGATGGCGCTCAACCTGTGCCGCAGTTTGATTGAGCTGGCGACGGCATACAGCCCGTCCCGCAGTTTGATTGAGCCGGCGATGGCGCTAAGCCCGTGATGGCGCTCAGCCCATGCCGCAGTTTGATTGAGCCGGCGATGGCGCAAAGCCCGTGATGGCGCTCAGCCCATGCCACAATTTGATTGAGGCGGCGATGGCACTAAGCCCGTGATGGCGCTCAGCCCATGCCACAGTTTGATTGAGCCGGCGATGGCGCAAAGCCCGTGATGGCACTCAGCCCATGCCACAGTTTGATTGAGCCGGCGATGGCGCAAAGCCCGTGATGGCGCTCAGCCCATACCGTAATTTGATTGAGCCGACGACGGCATACAGCCTGTCCACAGTTTAATTGAGCCGGCGATGGCGCAAAGCCCGTCATGGCGCTCAGCCCATTCTACAGTTTGATTGAGCCGGCGATGGCACAAAGCCCGTGATGGCGCTCAGCCCATGCCACAATTTGATTGAGCCAGCGATGGCGCTAAGCCCGTGATGGCGCTCAGCCCATTCTGCAGTTTGATTGAGCCGGTGATGGCGCAAAGCCCGTGATGAGGCTCAACCCATGCCGCAATTTGATTGAGCCGGCGATGGTGCTAAGCCCGTGATGGCGCTCAGCCCCCATGCCGCAGTTTGATTGAGCCGGCGATGGCGCAAAGCCCGTGAAGGCGCTCAGCCCATGCCGCAGTTTGATTGAGCCGGCGACGGCATAGAGCGCGTCCCGCAGTTTGATTGAGCCGGCGATGGCGCTAAACCCGCAATGGCGCTCAGCCCATGCCGCAGTTTGATTGAGCCGGTGACGGCATACAGCCCGTCCCGCATATTTATTGAGCCGGCGATGGTGCTAAGCCTGTGATAGCGCTCAGCCCATGCCGCAGTTTGTTTGAGCCGGCGATGGCGATAAGCCCGTGATGGCGCTCAGCCCATGCCGCAGTTTGATTGAACTGGCGATGGCGCTAGCCTGTGATGGCGCTCAGCCCATGGCGCAATTTGATTGAGCCCGTGATGGCGCTCAGCCCATGCCGCAGTTTGATTGAGCCGACCACGGCATACAGCCCGTCCCGCAGTTTGATTGAGCCAGCGACGGCATATAGCCCGTCCCGCAGGGCGGGGTTCTCATGCTAGAGCACTACGATCGGAGCCCCCGGGATGCCACACACTTCGTAGAGTGGGTCGAAGCATGTTCCACATCAATGGCGGGGGTGCATGGTGTGGTGAATAGGTATGATGCCCGGAGGCTTGTAACAGGGTTGTGGTGCATGGGCACGGCGACGACTGTGGCGAAGCAATACCTGGTGCCTGGCGCACGCATCATAGGCATGGCACCAGGGCGCGGCGACGACTGTCACAGAGCAATACTTAGTGATGTAGTCGTGGCAATTGTGCACGGTTGGTGATGAGCATCAAGTGACCATTAGCATTGAGCGCGCGTTGTAGAGAGCGCGATGAGTTGGCACGGGCGACGTTGATCGAGGAGACGGCACGCGGGCAATGGGGCCTGTCACGGAGGTGTCATGTGAATGCGTGCGACAAGGTCGAAGAGGTGGCGCGTGGGCGATGAGAGTCGCGGAGTTGGAGCCCTGCGACGAGAGTCGCGAAGCTGTCGTGCGAACGCGAGCGATGAATGTCGCAGAGATGGCACGCGGGCGACGAGAGTCGCGAAGGAGCGCGGGTGACGGGAGCATGGAGCGTTAGCATGGACGCGAGCAACAAATGTGTGAGGGCGATGAGAGTTGTAGAGCCGGCGCGCGGACGCAAGTGACGCGGGCTATGAGAGTTGCGAAAGGTGTGCAGGGCGCTAGCGGCGGGGTCCGCGCAGAAGGTATGCACGGCGCTGGCAACGTGGGTCGCGGAGACCGTGCCCGGGCTATGAGCGACGAGGGTCGCGGAGATAGCCCTAGGTGATGGGCAACGAGCTGCGGAGACGGCGCCTCGGCGATAGGCCACGAGTGTTACGGAAGGCATGGGGGTGGCGACGGGAGTCTCGGAGACGGTGCCTGGGTGACGAGCGACGAGGGTCGCAGAGACCGCCCCCGGGTGACGAGCGACGAGGGTCGCAAAGACAGCCCCCGGGCGATGGGCAACGAGTGTTGCGGAGACGGCGCCCGGGAGATGGGCAACGAGTGTTACGGAGACGGCGCGCGGGCGATGGGCAGCGGGCTGAAGGTGTGGCGTTGTGGCTGTGGAGGCTGAATGCGGTGTTGCCTTGTGAAAATGGTGGGGGCTTTTGTTAGCGTTGTGAAAATGTATTTTTCAAACCAAAAAAAGCAGTGAAAAGTAGGTCCCCTAGTGGGCCCTTGAGTGCCACCAGAATAGTTTGGGAATATAAGCCCCCTGCGTGCGGTGTGCGCGGAGGGGCCACAAAGGATGCAGTCTGAGTCAGCTTCCAGGTAGGCAACGCGGGAGACAGCAAGGACGGCGTAAGGGCTGAGAGCAAGGCTCCCCAGACAGGTCGCGAGGCCTGGCAGCACCGCGCAGACAGGGGGACGACGAACAGGGCCAACAGTCGACGGTCCGTGATGAGGGTGCAGCGTCGAGGGTTCGGGGACGGGAGTCCAAGTGTGTTTCTCTCACTAGAATTCCAGAGAGAATGTCTTTTTAGAGAGAGAAAGTGAAAAGTTCAAATGAGAGAAAGATCCCTGGAAAAGCTCCAAAGTCCATTATTTGTAGGCAAAAATGTGCATGTGTCATAAGTTGACATGTGTCACCCCCTGGGAATGACACGTCGCCAGGGGGCCAAAGAACTTATTCTCCATTGGGACTGCCGGTCCCTAAGTTCGTGCTGCCCTGCCCTTGCAACATCTCTCTGCCTGTCTGAGGAGACTGATCATGCCGCGGTAGCATGGTCAGAGTAGCCTGTTACCCCAGCCTCCAGTCCAAGCCCTTACTGAATCCCACAGGCCTGGCAGCGGTGGGGAAGACCCGACGCCTAGCTGCCAGGTGGACTAGGCAAGATGCACTTCCGAAGAACTGCTCCCATTTTGGAGTGACCCCCGGTCATAGTCCTTAGGGGTGCCGATGCGAGCCCCCAGTGCCAGAGCACGTAGGCCAGTCACGCAGCCACCCTGGCGGAGATAGTGTCCCGGAGGAGTCGCCTATCCTGCTGCGAAGGGTCCTCGTGCCGGAGCACGGAGCGAAGCCCCCCCGGAATGAAGACGGCGATGGCTTTGAGGTTGTGAGCCCATCCCGCAAGCATATAACATGATTGTGGCGCATTGGCGCGGTGCCTACAGCACGAGACATTGATTGTGGCGTATGGGCGCTGCGACAACTATCGCGAGTCCTTACCTGGTGTCGGGGTACAAGTCATGGCAATGTCACACAGGCCTGGTGAAGTGTGTGGTGCCGAGGGTACCGTTAGAGCGACAAAGAGCCCGGGGACACGACTGTATCAGCGGTGCGGCGCGAGAGCGCGGCGGAGTGAGTTTGGTGCCAAGGGCACTGTAGAGTGATAGAGAGCCCGGGGGCAAGGCTGTATTAGCGGCGCAGCGCAAGGGCGCGACGGAGTGAGTGAGGTGACGGGGGCACGGTAATGTGACAGAGAGCGCCAGGGGGCGCGACTGTATCTGTGGAGTGGCGCATGGGTGCGACGGGGTGCGGGCGACGAGGGTCGCAGAGTAACTTCCTCCTAGCGACGGGGGTCCCGGAGTGACGTCCGAGCAACAGGGGTCGTTGCGTGGACGGTGGGCGACGGTCGTCATGGCGACAAAGCGGCCACAAGTGACGGTCGTCATGACTACGAGCGACAGTCATCGCGATGACGGAGCATGGCTGAGAGCGACGGTCGTCGCGACTACCGCAGAGTGCGGCCGCGAGCGACGGTCGTCGTGACAACGGAGCACAGTCGAGGGCGATGGTCGTCGCGACTATGGTGGAGAGCGGTCGCGAGCAACGGTCATCGCGACTATGACGGAGCACGGTCATGAGCGACGGTCATCGTGACTATGAGCGAGCGACAGCGAGCGAGGGTCGTCACGGCGACGAAGCATGGCCGAGAGCGACGGTCGTCGCGACTATGGCGGAGCGCTGTCACGAACGACGGTCGTCGGTCGTCAAGGCAGGTTGCCGACCTCATAGGGTGGCCGACCCCCAAGGGTTGCCGAGCCCCTCAAGGTGGCCAACCCCATAGGGTGGCCGAGCCCCTCAAGGTGGCCGACCCCATAGGGTGGCCGACCCCTTGGGGTGGAAGGCACGCCGAGGTCGCTTCACGAGCAGTTCACATGACTTGAGCATACGTTGCATTGACCGGCTCTCGAGCGTTGAAAAGTTGACCGCTGACTGGGTGATGGGTCGCGCAACGCGGGTCCACTAGCGGGCCCTATTGGTCAGATCAGAATAGGGTATGAACATAGCCCCCTGTGTGTGGTGTGCACGGAAGGGCAACCCGAGCAGACACCGCATGCATAAACGAGGTGGTTAGTTCCCATCATGCTATGAGGGCCAGAGCCCCCGGTGATTGAGCCTGTGACGGCATACAGCCCGTCCCGCAGTTTGATTGAGCCGGCGATGGCGCTCAACCCATGTCGCAGTTTGATTGAGCCAGTGACGGCATACAGCCCGTCCTGCAGTTTGATTGAGCCGGCGATGGTGCTAAGCCAGTGATGGCGCTCAGCCCATGCCGCAGTTTGATTGAGCCAGCGACGACATATAGCCCGTCCCGCAATTTGATAGAGCCGGCGTTGGCGCTAAGGCCGTGATGGCACTCAGCCCATGCCGCAGTTTGATTGAGCCCATGATGGCACTCAGCCCATGCCGCAATTTGATTGAGCCGGCGATGGCGCTAAGCCGGTGATGGCACTCAGCCCATGTCGCAGTTTGATTGAGCCGGCGATGGCGCAAAGCCTGTGATGGCGCTCAGCCCATGCCGCAACTTGATTGAGCCGACGATGGCGCTAAGCCCGTGATGGCGCTCACCCATGCTGCAGTTTGATTGAGCCGGCGATGGCGCAAAGCCCGTGATGGCGCTCAGCCCATGCCGCAGTTTGATTGAGCCTGCGATGGCATACAGCCCGTCCCGTAGTTTGATTGAGCCGGCGATGGCGTTAAGCCTGCGATGGCGCTCAGCCCATGCCGCAGTTTGATTGAGTCGACGACGGCATACAGCCCGTCCCGCTATTTGATTGAGCTAGTGACGGCATACAGCCCGTCCCGCAGTTTGATTGAGCCGGCGATGGCGCTTAGCCTGTGATGGCGCTCAGCCAATGCCGCAGTTTGATTGAGCCAGCGATGGCGCTAAGCCCGTGATGACGCTCAGCCCATGCCGTAGCTTGATTGAGCCGGCGATGGCGCTAGCCCGTGATGGCGCTCAGCCCATGCTGCAATTTGATTGAGCCGGTGATGGCGCTAAGCCCATGATGGCGCTCAGCCCATGCCGCAGTTTGATTGAGCCGGCGACGGCATACAGCCCATCCCGCAATTTGATTGAGCCGGCGACGGCATACAGCCTGTCACGTAGGGTGGGGTCCTCATGCCGGAGCACTACGAACGGAGCCCCCGGGATGCCACACACTTCGTAGAGTGGGTCAAAGCATGTTCCACGTCCATGGCGGGGGCGCATGGTGTGGTGAATATGTATGATGCCCGGAGGCTTGTAACATGGTTGTGGTGCATGGGACGGCGACGAATGTCGCGGAGCAATACCTGGTGCCTGGCGCACGTATCATAAGCATGGCGCCAGGGCACGGCGATGACTGTCGCGGAGCAATACCTTGTGCCTGGGGCACGCATCGTAAGCATGGCGCCAGGGCGCGGTGACGACTGTCACAGAGCAATACTTAGTGATGTCGTCGTGGCAATTGTGCACGGTCGGTGATGAGCATCAAGTGACCATTGGCATTGAGCGCCCGTTGTAGAGAGCGCGATGAGTTGGCACGGGCGACGTGGATCGAGGAGACGGCACACGGGCGATGGGGCCTGTCGCGAAGGTGTCATGCGAATCCGTGCGACAAGGTCGTAGAGGTGGTGCACGGGCGACGAGAGTCGCGGAGTTGGAGCCCTGCGACAAGAGTCGCGAAGCTGTCGCGTGGACGCGTGCGACGAAGGTCGCGAAGATGGCACGCGGGCGACGAGAGTCATGAAGGAGCGCGGGTGACGGGAGCACGGAGCTGTAGCACGGACGCGAGCAACAAATGTGTTAGTGCGATGAGAGTTGTAGAGCCAGCGTGCAGACGCAAGTGACGCGGGCTACGAGAGTTGCGAAAGGTGCGCACGGCGCTGGCGGCGGGGGTCCGCGCAGAAGGTATGCAGGGCGCTGGCGACGTGGGTCATGGAGACGGTGCCCGGGCTACGAGCGACGAGGGTCGCGGAGATAGCCCTAGGCGATGGGCAACGAGCTGCGGAGACGGTGCCTCGGCGATAGGCCACGAGTGCTGCGGAAGGCATGGCGCTGGCGACAGGGGTGGCGGAGACGGTGCCCGGATGACGAGCGATGAGGGTCGCGGAGACAGCCCCCCGGGCGATGGGCAACTGAGTGTTGCGGAGACGGCGCTCGGGCGATGGGCAGTGGGCTGAAGGTGTGGCGTTGTGGCTGTGGAGGCTGAATGCGGTGTTGCCTTGTGAAAATGGCGGGTACTTTTGTTAGCGTTGTGAAAATGTATTTTTCAAACCAAAAAAAGCAGTGAAAAGTGGGTCCCCTAGAGGGCCCTTGAGTGCCACCAGAATAGTTTGGGAATATAAGCCCCCTGCGTGCGGCGTGCGCGGAGGAGGGGCCACAAAGGATGCAGTCTGAGTCAGCTTCCAGGAAGGCAACGCGGGAGACAGCAAGGACAGTGTAAGGGCTGAGAGCAAGGCTCCCCAGACAGGTCGCGAGGGCTGGCAGCGCCGCGCAGACAGGGGGACGACGAACAGGGTCGACAGTCGACGGTCCGAGATGAGGGTGCAGCGTCGAGGGTTCGGGGACGGGAGTCCGAGTGTGTTTCTCTCACTAGAATTCTAGAGAGAATGTCTTTTTAGATAGAGAAAGTGAAAAGTTTAAATGAGAGAAAGATCCCTGGAAAAGCTCCAAAGTCCACTATTTATAGGCAAAAATGTGCATGTGTCATAAGTTGACAAGTGTCACCCCCTGGGAACGACACGTCTCCAGGGGCCAAAGAACTGATTCTCCGTTGGGACTGTCGGTCCCTAAGTTCGTGCTTCCCTGCCCTTGCAACATCTCTCTGCCTATCTGAGGAGACTGATCATGCCGCGGTCGCATGGTCAGAATAGCCCTTACTGAATCCCACAGGCCTGGCAGCGGTGGGGAAGACCCGATGCCTAGCTGCCAGGTGGACTAGGCAAGATGCCCTTCCGAAGACCTGCTCCCATCTCGGAGTGACCCGGGGGTCATAGTCCTTAGGGGTGCCGACGCGAGCCCCCAGTGCCAGAGCACGTAGGCCAGTCACGCAGGCACCCTGGCGGAGATAGTGTCCCGGAGGAGTTGCCTATCCCGCTGCGAAGGGTCCTCGTGCAAGAGCACGGAGCGAAGCCCCCCGGAATGAAGACGGCGATGGCTTTGAGGTTGTGAGCCCATCCCGTAAGCATATAACATGATTGTGGCGCATGGGCGCGGTGCCTACAGAACGAGACATTGATTGTGGTGCATGGACGCTGCGACAACTGTCGCGAGTCCTTACCTAGTGCCGGGGTACAAGTCATGGCAGTGTCACACAGGCCTGGTGAAGTGAGTGGTGCCGAGGGCACCGTTAGAGTGACAGAGAGCTCGGGGGCACGGCTGTATCAGCGGCGCGGCGAAGTGAGTATGGTGCCGAGGGCACT
Organism: Escallonia herrerae; assembly: GCA_033070095.1. Lineage (NCBI taxonomy): Eukaryota > Viridiplantae > Streptophyta > Magnoliopsida > Escalloniales > Escalloniaceae > Escallonia > Escallonia herrerae. The sequence goes on along the minus strand of JAVXUP010003179.1, from coordinate 61,959 downwards.
GTAGAGTGATAGAGAGCCCGGGGCACGGCTGTATTAGCGGCGCAGCGCAAGGGCGCGACGGAGTGAGTGAGGTGCCGGGGGCACTGTAATGTGACAGAGAGCGCCAGGGGGCGCGACTGTATCTGTGGAGTGGCGCACGGGCGCAACGGGGTACGGGCGACAAGATTCGCAGAGTAACTTCCTCCGAGCGATGGGGGTCGCGGAGTGACGTCCGAGCAACAGGGGTCGTTGCGTGGATGGCGCGCGACGGTGAGCGACGGTCGTCATGGCGACAAGCGGCCACAAGCGATGGTCATCGCGACGACGGAGCACGGCTGAGAGCGACGGTCGTCGAGACTACGGCGGAGCGCGGCCGCGAGCGATGGTTGTCGTGACAACGGAGCAAAGTCAAGGGCGACGGTCGTCGCGACTATGGTGGAGAGCGGTCGTGAGCGACCGTCGTCGCGACTATGACAGAGCGCGGTTGCGAGCGACGGTCATCGTGACTATGAGCAAGCGACTGCGAACGAGCAGGGCCGAAAGCGACGGTCGTAGCGACTACGGCGGAGCGCGGTCGCGAACGACGGTCGTCGGTCGTCAAGGCAGGTGGCCGACCTCATAGGGTGGCCGAGCCCCTTAAGGTGGCCGACCCCATAGGGTGGCCGAGCCCCTCAAGGTGGCCGACCCCATAGGGTGGCCGACCCCTTGGGGTGGCCGATCCCCAAGGGTGGCCGAGCCCCCCAAGGTGGAAGGCATGCCGAGGTCGCTTCACGAGCAGTTCACGTGACTTGAGCATGCGTTGCTTTGACCGGCTCTCGAGTGTTAAAAAGTTGACAGCTGACTGGGTGATGTGTCGCGCAACGCGGGTCCACTAGCGGGCCCTGCTGGTCTGACCAGAATAGGGTATGAACAACAACTAGTAAAGAAAGAGTAGAATAAATTGTGCATTTATGTTTGAATAGTGTTTGCGAGCAAGGTCTTATTTGATTAGGTGACCCCACGCATTTTGATCTAAGGTTGCCAGTCAGGTAAGGATAATTTGCTTCTTTTAGCATACCTGTCATTGATAGTGTTGTTGATTGAGATTGTTGCATGGTTGATATGAGATGTTAGTGGTTATTGTGCCGATGTCCATCTTAGTTAGGAATATTGTTAAGGACTTGTGGTTAATTTTCTCCTTGGTCTACTATGTTGATGATGTTAGGGTGAACTTCAGCTGTGGTGTTGAACACCGGTTGGTTTTGTGACCAGTAATTCTTGCTTGAGTTATTGTTGATTGAGGACGTAAGGTGAAATCATTTCTCTTAGTCTGTCCAGTGGGTCTAACTTGTAGTTTGGCGGTAACATGATTGGGGACGAGCATTGTTTGTGAGTTCCCTTCTTGTGATAGCGTCTCTTTTAATTACCTGAGATTGAGATAAACATCCTATAATGCGAGACATTATATGAAAGGAAGGCCTGTGAAGTATGATCACAGGAAAAAAGGATGTATGGCTTGCAAGGCGAGTCTGTCGTGTGTGGTCGGGTCTAATAAGTCAGGTGTGAGTCTGCATTGCACTTGACTTTATTTTAATGTTAATGATTTTAATGGCTTGTATTTCATTGATGTTTAATTTGGCTGTTAATAATTTAATGTTCACAGTCTGTTAGTCATGTCCATAAAATATGGAAATAATGTTGTTCCGTTGGGCCTTAAAGCCGCTCAGTCTGACGAAGAACATATCGTTTGGCCATTAGGTTGATGTTGTGCTATTTATTAAACTCTTGATTCTTTGACATCATTGGGTTGATTATTATTCCTCCAAGGTTGTCGCATCATTTGTGCACATTAATCCCCGTGTTATCTTTATTGGGCGATTTGAGCTCATTCCTTATCTGTGTTGTTTCAAATGGTAAGGTCAAGCTGGGTGAGACGTCTGGGAAGGGGAAGGAGATGTTAAGCAGTGTCAACCGTGTTTTGGGATCTAGATGTTTTATTTTAAAACTTCCGTTGTTGTAGTGAAATTTTTTGTAAGGATGCCCTTTTGAAGCTTTGTGTAAATAAAGTTATGTATCTAGAGTTGTTGTGTAATCTAATAGGATTATGTTGTGTTTATGATCGACAACTCAGCTCCAATGACGTCCCTTAGGCTGAGAGGTGTCGCAATATCAATCATTCTTGTCCTTGATCACATGTTTGGGCTTTTCAGGTGTTGAGGTCGTGCTCACCGCGACTATGAGAGGGGCACTAGGACGAGACGAAGTCGGCCATGTACCAGTGGAACTTCAGAGATGAGGGGCTCGGGGCATCTATACGGGTGTAATGAGATAGTTCTAACAGCTTGACTCAATGCCCGAGAAATTTTCTCTTTTGACTACTTGCCTTAACGTTTATTCCTTTTTCTCGAGACTTATTATTTTTTTTGTCTGAGATCTCTGTCTAAATAGAAAGGGATACGCTCTATCTGGAGGATTATAGATCATTTGATGCCATGTTCTACTAGTGGGGTACTCCTAGGAGGAGTTTTACCTGCGCGCGAGTGGGTGTTATTCCATCACTACTTGGAGGTTGAGCTCCCGCATCGTAGCTGCTCTTCCCATGGAGATGTACCAAATTAGTGCGTTGCGCCGGCGGATGCTGTAGAGCTTGACGAGGGGATAATGGTGTCTTCTCTGAGGTGGCCAAACGACACTCGGACATACGAGGTGTTTGTTCGAAAGGATCTAGCTCCTCCTTCGATGGGCGAGTGGGCAAAGAAAATCCAAAACGTTCCCACGAGAGATAAGAAGGGGAAGGGGAAGGCGAAGGAGGAAGAGAGCATGGAAGGCATCCCTTTTTCTTTCTTGGTTGATGCCAGTTTTTCTAAAAGGGAATGGTCATGAGACAAAACCAATCCCTAGACCCAAGAGGGATGATGATGTGCTAGAGCTAAAGGAGTGAGCGAAATTAGAGATGATAATCTCGACTATTGTTTTTATCACATTTTTTTACGACTATAATCGCATGATCTCTCACTTGCAGGTTTTGAGTAGGCTATTGAGAAAAGCCTATCAGATAATACATAGCTTGAATTTGTCTATCCTTCATGGCCTGCTGAAGGTGTACGAGCCTCCACGAGAGACTACAAACTCGCCTACACCTTCCCCTTCGATGTTGCCATCGAGCGGTGGATCGAGTAATGGGCAGCGTAAGAGTTCTCTAGAATGTGTAGCTACTGCTTTTCAAGCCCTTATAGAGGGAACTCTGGTTGCACAAACAAGAGACTGAAAGAAGATGAGGACGATGTGGTGGGACCCCTTAAGGCCTATTTGTAAATCGAAGTTGGTTTGGTCGGTTTCTCACAAAGAGAAGGACGTCGCAAATGTAACTAAGGTCAAAGACCTAGCCACGTCGCAATCTAACAAGTTGCCCATCTGTCCATTCACTTGAGCCGCCATCGTGCTCTACAAGACTTATGGGAAGCCCAATGTGATGACCGAGCCTCAATAGCTGAATTCATCCTCTGAAGTCGAGGACGAGGATTACTAAGAAGAGTGGGACCAAGATGCCTCAGGCTCTACTAATGACGAGCCAAGCCTGAAGAAGCCCAAGAAGAAATGAAGTTGAAGATTATTAGGTCTTAGCTTATTGTTTGGTTAGGATTTCATTGGGAACACATTTATTAAACAGTATTCTACATGTTATTGACACCATCCTCCGCTGTCTCAAGGAATCATCCTCAACTCACTCCTCCACTAGTCTATGTGGCCATGCTCTCTACTATGGTAACCTTACCACCAGGCCGTACCCTGTGAAGTACAAGATGTCATCCTTCACACTGTTCAACGATAGAGAGAGCAATGTCCACAAATTCCTTACAAGTTTTGCTAGCACCCTAGAGCACTACAGAGAGGATAAAGCTTGAAGCTTCGAGAATTGCACAAGTCTTTGACAGGCCTCACCTCCTTTTGGAACCACCAGATCCCTGAGTTACCATCCAATCTTGCTCTTGCTCTAACGTGTTCTAGCTCTTCCATGATAAGTTTCACTATGAAATGGAGCGCTTGACCATTGTTGATATTTTTCACATCCGTCAGAACCCTAGGGAAGACCTCAACATGTATGTCAAACAATTTCATTTCAAATGCATAGAGTGCACTGACTTCAGCAAGGACAAATCTTTGTACCCATTTGCATCAAGAGCATGAGGGACACCTATAGGGTCTACCTTGAAAACCTTTAGCTCAAATCTTAGGTCCATCTCAAGGATGTTGCAACACACATATGAATCGAGCGGTCCGTCAAGGACCCTGCAACCCCAAGCTCTAAACGCCCTAAACCTCAACAGTGGAAACAGCCATCTATGCGATGACAACCCAAAGAGCCAGCCCCATGGAGGGGAAGGGTGCCTTAACAAAAGAAGGCCGTTGAAGCCTGTCTAAAGTATTCATGCGACTTAACTATAGGCAAGAAGCTTTTCAAGGCTTGAATCTTTTACAACTCCATAACTGTTCCCCTATCAATGTTGAGCCTGTACCAGAGGACCTAGCCAATCCCAATCATTTCACTTATCAACAGACAGCTAGCCACAGCCTTAAGAACTACAATTGTCTCAAGTTTACTGTTGCTAGGAAGGCTGCATCCAAAGAGCTCTAACTCTAAATGTGGAGCTTTGTCTCCCACCCGCCCAAGCCCAGACCTGCTCTAGACAATTTCTTCTCAAATTTGTACTTTTTTCTTTCTTCTTGCAATTTTTAAAGTACACTCCTCTCGTACAATGGGACATATCTTTGTCATGAGCTCCAAGTGTTGAGGCATGAGGACTCCCTTCCTTCTAGCCATGCAACTCCTTTAAGACATAACTTTGGCCTGTTGGATAGGTGAATCCTCCAGGAATCTACCTTAGAATTTCAGTTATAGTATGAGGAGTGTAATGACTCGTATTAGAAGGCAAGAAGAAGCTGCTTTTGATAATTGAGGAACACCCAGTGGAGATTATAGACCACAAGGATTAGATTTTGCGCACAAAAACTATTAAGTTGGTTAAAGTGCTTTGGCGTAACCATTCGGTGGAAGAAGCCACATGGAAACTCGAGAATGCTATGTGCGAAAAGCACCCTCAGCTCTTTGACGTTTAAGGTACGTTTTAATTTCGCGAACGGAATTCTTTTAAGAGGGGGAGAATGTAATAACCCAAAACTTTATGTCACGTGTTACAAAAAATATTTCTGAAGTTTTCAGTCAATGAACAGAACTTTTAGTCGATGAACAGTACTTTCGGTCAAATTAATAGTACTTTTCAGTCAAATTAAAACTATTTTCCATCGAATTAAAAGTATTTTCAGTCGAATTAAAACTATTTTTGGACGAATTAAAAGTATTTTTGGTCAAATTAAAACTATTTTTGGTCGAATTAAAACTATTTTTGGTCAAATTAAAAATGTTTTCGGTCGAACTAAAACTATGTTCGGTCGAATTAAAAGTATTTTCAATCGAATTAAAACTATTTTTAGTTGAATTAAAAGTGTTTTCAGTTGAATGAAAAGTGTTTTAAATCATGAGAAGCGACTGAAGGATTGAGTAGAATGAAACTTATATTTGCTTCGAATGAAAGTGTAATTTTTACCTTCGTATGCAATAGTGGAAACCCTCGACCCAACAGCAAAATAAAGTTGTGATGTAAACTAGCCGTTATTCTCCCTCTTTTCAAAAAACTAGCGTTAGAGAGTGCTTCTGGCGCCATTAGTGTAATATCCCGAACCTAGGGTTAGCCGGTTAATATTACTTTAGCGACAAATTCTATGAGTGATATTCTTTTGAGTCCTTAGGGATGATTAGCTTGAGCAGTATTATTAGTGACAAATGAAAATACCACTATTGTAGGGGGAAGCCTAGAGGGAAAAAGAGAAAAGAAAACCAGGAGAGAAAGTCAAAAAAAAGAAAAAAAAAAGAACAAAGAGAGAAGTCGGGGAAAGAAAGAAACAAATGAAAAGAAAGGGGAAAGAATAAAAGGGCAGAGAGAAGAAGAAGGGGCAGCAGGCCCTAATCGGGTAGCGCCCTCCCATCTCCGGCGTCCCCATTGCCGGCCATGCTCCATCACAGGCGATGAACTCCGGCGCCGTCTATACCGTGCACCACTGCACAACACCACCGCAACCATCGCGCTCAAGCCACCGCGTCGCAGCCATTGCACCGCTGCCAAGGAGCCGCAATCACGTGAGATCGCTGTCGCCGACAGCCCAAATTGCCGGCCAACTCCATCACCGGTCAATCAACCACTCCTCTCCGCCGTGCAATCGATACTGCCGCCGATGCTTTCGGCCACCGGCGAGCAACTTCAACCGCCCCCTCCACCGAGCACCATCGCCCAACGCCTCCGGGATCGCCGTGCCGCTGCCAACGCGCCGCTGCCACCACCGCACGGGACTCATCGCCGGCCTTCCTTCAACGCTGCGATGGCCTTGGACCCAATCGCTACCGACCATGCCTTCGACCACCGGCGATCAACTCCGGCCGTCGTCTCCACCAAACGCAAGGCCCAGTTTCTCCATCCATCACCGCCACACGTTTGCCGCAACCCTCTATACTGCCGGAGCCAACGCGCCGCTGCCACCACCGCACAGTTTCACCACAGGCCAGCCACGATTCTGGTCGCACTAGCTGTGGACCACCACGGCGCTGCATTGCAGTCGCGATGACCCATGAAAGTGGGCGCCGATTTTTAGGTCCACCGCAGAAAATTGCAACCACCGGAGCGAGGGCCAAAGGCTGCTCCTTAACCTATTGCCGAAAACACGGCCACTGTAGCAGGGGAACGATCATGGGTCGAACGGTGAGCTGCGGAGACACAGTGCACCGAAGAGGTCCCTACAACTCCTCTGATCAACCACAACAGCAGTTCGATTTCTGTCGCCGTCGGGGATTCCATGATTATGGCATAGAATTGGTTTCGTGAGATTGACTATGAGGCGGGATTGATGATAGTGTTGTGATTTTGGTGACTGAGCAGTGGTGGTGATTTAGTGAGAGTGGTGGTGATTTAGCTAGAGTGTTGGCGGTAGATGAAATAAAATGAATTAGGTGGGTTTGTGTGTGCACAGCGGTGGGTGTACGGTTCATAAATTTGGGCATGTTTGTAGGGGTTACTGCCGTTGGCCGATGGTGTGTAATAAGATGTGAATGGGGATATTGCGTCTGCGTGATAGTGCGTGTTGGATGTGTGTATTGGTGTAATGTGTGGTGCAGATACTGTATCGGTTGGGTGTTTGTGGGTCGACGGGTGTGTGTACGGTGGGTGGGTGCATGTGCATGCTTGTATGTGCATGAATGTGAACTGTGTATAATGTGTACATACAGAGTGCGTCTGTATGTAATAGGGTACTATATGTTAGTGTTTGTGTAATGTGGAATGTGGTGTGGTGCTGATTTTGGGGGTTTGATCGTAAAGACAATAGTGGTGGACCGGTTGATTTGGATGTGGGATTGTTGAAAGGTGGCACCTGTGGTGGCAGATTGGTTATGGGATCTAGCAACCGATATATTGGGTTTGATGATACTGACTATGAAACAGGGTTTGGTAGTGTAGTTGCGATATTGGTCTGGTTCAGGTTGTGGTTTAATGACGGTGATGTGTCTATTGTGCATACAAGGTGCATGCTGCGTGATGGATGCTGGGCAATAGAGTGTAACAGGGGGTGTTTGTAAGGCATGGTTGTGTAGGCGTGGTTGTGAACGATAAGGTGTAACAGGGGTGCATGTTGGACACTATTGCATGAGGAGTGCGGTTGTGTATATTGTAGCAATAGGGCATGCTCGATGGGTTAGTGACATCAAGTTAGTTGAGAGAGGCTCGACAGCGGTGATGAAATGCCGAGAATGGCCTGGTGAACTGGGCACGATTTTGGAAGGGTTGTGTAGCGGGCGGTCAGATGCGGCATCGGAGTTGTTTGAGGAAATAACCAACAGGAATCATCAATGATGCCTTCATGTCATAGTAAAGCTGGGAACATGGAAATAAAAAATAAAAAAAAGAATGGCCCTAACCGTTCTTTTAGCAAGATGTAGCAGTGAGGTTGTCGCTCCAGAGACTTTGATGTGGGATTTGCGTAGCGTCAGGTAAGTGACCCTTTGATTCAACTAGTATTTTATATGCAACGTATATGTTTATCTACTGTAAAAAATGTGTTGCTTATTACTATTGACCGTTTAAAGTACGTTTAACTGCTCTGGCTTAAATTACCAAAAAGGTTTTAGTGTTTTATTCTCGTCAAAGAAAAACCGGACCAGCATGTAAATGATGTTTTGCCTAAAAACTGAAATGAAACTCGGATTTGAAATGTTTTGTATTGACGTTTATGTGAATATTGAACATCTTGATGATTATTGAAAGGATGTGAGGATGGTTGAGAATCAATTGATGAGTGATTTTGTTCACGATGAACCTAAAGGGGGTATTTGGTTACTCGATTGCTGTGCCCTATATCCACGGGGGAAAGTTGGATTTCGGGCCCTGGTCAACGGGGCTTGTACGTTGATGCACAGTACTGTTGCTCGTGGTTCGCCCATGCGTCCACAGAATTTTATCCCGGATGGAGGAGGGATTTCGGGCCCTAGTCAGTGGGGCCTGTACGCTGACCGCAGCATATCGTTTGAGCTAATGTTGGAATTGAACTGGCTGTCATGAGTTTTGCGCTAATGATTTCATGCTTCAATTTTTGGTTTAATATACTCTGTTTTCTTTTACCTGATGATTATCAATTCTATGATTTTTAGATATCTTAATGATGTTATAATATAAGCGAGTTGTTTTTTGCATGCTATGGTCCACCTAGTTGAATCATTGGTTACTTACTGAGCACGTGGAAGCTCATCCCTTACTTATCATTTCAGGTTGAAAGTAAGGTGATGGTGAGGAGCATAGGAAGAGACAATTTGGTGCGGAGCTTCGGACACTGCTTGGAATGAGTCGCTAATATTTAGATTGTTGATTTAATTCTAGCTGATGACAATGGGAGTTATGAGGAGTTTTAGTATAAGTCATGTAATCAAATGCAAAAAAATATAAAATGAAATTAGAGTTTTGTAGAAGTTTTAAATTCCGCTGCAAGCATATATTGGTTTAAGCGAGTAAGGCCTGGCAGAGCCCTTGGTTGGAGTCCATCGGGTCTGCGGCCGGTCACGTGCCAAGCTCGCGGGCCTGCCCGTGGGTTCGGGTCGTGACTGTTAGCCTGCGTCCGGCGGTCGACGATCACCCTTCTAGCGGCCGGTGGTTTGGCCGGTGACCTCCCTTCCTTGGTTTGGCCATGAGGTGGCCGGATTTTGTTTCTTTTTAGAGAGAGAGTGTTGTAGAGAGTTAGATGATGTAGTCTGTTTCTGGGGCTCCGTGGCCTGCATCCGGCTACCGGCGTATCTCCGGTTAGTCACGGATCTGTTCGTGCTTTTGTGGTGGTTGATTTCTCGCAAGGTTGGCCGGAGTACGGCGGCCAGCGACCTCTATGCTAGCGGCTGGTGGCTAGTTCTGGTCGAAGGTAGCGCGTTTTGGCCGTGAGGTGGCCAATTTTTTACGTTCCGTTAGAGAGAGAAAGTGCAGATCGGGGTTCATTTTGGTCGCGGCTGTGAGTGGCTTGGATCTGGTCGTGCTTAGCTTGGTTTGACGGTTGGTTTTGTCTACTGCTTTCTGTCCTTTTCCGGCGCCGCTGTTGAGTCTTCCGGCGCCGCTGTTGGGACTTCTTCTTTTTCTCTGTTGGTTGCTTTGCCGGCATCTCTGGTTTTCCGGCGTGGTTCTGTTCTGCAGATCGGAGTTTAGTAGGTGTATCCGGCCGGTGTTGCCCGTCCATGGCCGGAGTTTTGTGGGTGGTGCTGCCCATTTTTTTGCCGAGATTAGTGGGTGGGCTGGTCATTTTTTTGAACGGAGTTGCTGTATGGGTGGCAAGTTTGTTTCGCCGGCGAGTTGATCTGGTCGTGGGTCTTTTGGTCGCAGATTTTCGGGTCGCTTTTCGACGTGTTTGCAGTCCTGTCACCGGTTGTTGTCTTCCTCTCTCCGGCGCTGCCATGGTACATTGCCGGTGACCGCGCCGTGGTCTTCCCCTTCCCCTCTCTCCTCGCCTCCCCCTTCCCCTTCTTCCTCCTCCCCGGCTGTCTGCCTTGTTGTGCCAGCCTTTTCTGAGCTGCTGCGCAGGCCCTAATTTGGGTTTACGCAGTTTGGTTTTTTTTGTTTTTGTTTTTCTATTTTTTTTATTTTTGTTTTTTTTCTTTTTCTCTTTGGGTCTATTTCTTTATGGCGTCTTCTAATCCTTCTTTGGCCGAGTCTGACCTTCCTGTCGATCGATCTTTTTTTATGCCTGTTGGCTCTCGGTTAGCCGATTTTCTAAAACAAAATGCTCTGGCTACTAATGATAATGTCTCTTGTGTTCCTAAGTTGGTGGATTCTCCTTCATCGTCGATCAAGCATCGAGAGGCTACCCTGGTCCCTCGGGCATGTCAAAAAGTGACGGATCTCTTTTGAAAAGAATTGATGGTTCAGAATGTTCTGATGAGGAAGCAACTGCTCTAGCAGAAACTAGAGGGTTACACGATCGTTTCTTGAGTGGTGCGTTGTCGACCCGTCAGTTTGGTTTGCTTGTGGAGGAACTTGAATACCGGCGACAGGTCGGTGATGAGAAATGCGTGTTGCAAGCGGAGGTGGACTCACTTCGGCGACAGCTAGCTTATCGGTCCCTTTCTCGAGATCGAGGGGTATCGACCAGGGTGCCATAGGAGGGAGGGGTAATTAGGGTGTTTCTAGACCCAGGGGAGGGGTTGCTTTTGGTGTGGAAAAGGGAGGAGCTATTGGGCAGACGCTCAGCGCATTCTTGCTTCTTCACCTTATCCATCCTGGGCTGACAAGGTGAAGTTGGGGCCTTCTAATTCTAAAGGTAAGATGAAATTATCTTACTTCCCACCGACGATTTCTGAAGGCAAGGTACAAGTTTCTCCTCCTCAAGTTATTGCTGAAGAGGGTATTGAATTGTGTTATAACTGTGTTGTGGAGTACTTTGTCGATAAAAAAACTAGCTTATTTCACTGTTAACAACATTGCCCGTAAGCTGCGGTTGAAAGATGGGTTACAAAATGTTTTAGTTAATGACAAGGGTTTTTACTTCTTCAAATTCTCTTCTATGGATTCGATTGACAAGATTTTGGATTCGGGTCCGTGGCATTTGGCAAACAAATTAATTGTTTTGCAGCGTTGGAGACTGGGTATGAATCTGTGCAAGGAATACCTTGATGTTCTACCGTTATGGGTTAGACTTTACAATATTCCTGTTGAGTACCTGACAGCTAGTGGGTTGAGCTACGTAGTGAGTGGTATTGGGAAGCCACTATATGCGGATTCACTTACTGAGAGTTGTGAGCGGATAAGCTTTGCTAGAGTGTGTGTTGAGGTTTCTACAGCCAGGGAGCTCGTAGATGAACTTGTTATTGTGCCAAACTCGAGTACCTGCCAGGAAGCCCCCTCTGATCCTGTGATTGTTCGGGCAGATTATCAGTGGCGCCCTCCGGTTTGCACGGTGTGCAAGTGCTTTTGACATACTACCCAGTCTTGTACTCGGCCTGAGAGCAGTAGGCCCCCTTCTCCTTCTCTGTCTGTTCCGAAGCGATCTGTCTCGACCCCTCCTACCTCTGCTGCTCCTCTGGCGAAAGAAGCAGAGTGGTCAACCGTGAAAAGTAAAGGCAAGAACAAAGTTAGTAGGGATTCTTCGTCTTCTTTATCTCACGATCGTGTTTAGCTGAGCCGTAGTCAGTTGGAGACTAGGCACCAGCTTGAGCTTGATAGCCATATACAGGTTAGTGCCCAGCATGTTTCTTCTCTGTAGGAGGTCAGTACTCAGCAGTCTTCTCTTCCTGAGGTACCTTGCCTTTTCATATTTTGCCTAGTGATGATCCTACTTTGCACTCTGACTTGCTTTTAGATTCTGGCCTGATTGTGCACTCTGTATCGGGCTCTGTTCCGGATTCTAATTCTGACTTAGTTCCCTGCTCTCTTACTCCTAATAATAACATGTCTTCTCTTTTTGGTAGTAAGATAAATCTTGACTCTAATTTTAATAATAAGAAAAAGAAGAAGTCTCCCCCCCGTAGGGGAAATTTCACCTGACTCTTACTTCTTGGTTTGTAACATCCTTTTGGATTTTGGTATCATGCATAGCATCCTCTGTTGGAATTCTCGAGGATTCAACACTAGTGGTAAGCAAGTGGAGGCTCAACATATGATTACCTCCTTAGGTGTTATGCTTTTTGGGATCTTGGAAACCAGAGTAGCCGCCCCTAATGCCTCGGTTATAAATAACCGTAGATTTCCTGGTTGGTCCTTTATAAATAACTACCAATTTTCTGTGAATGGTAGAATTTGGGTTTTATGGAATCCCAAAGTTGCTAATGTTACTTGTATTGGTATGTCAGATCAAATAATTCACTGTCAAGTGAAATTAATAGATAGGTTGTCTCCTTTTTTTGTTTCCTTTGTGTATGGTTCTAATGATTCTGGTGAGAGATCTATGCTCTGGCAGGAGCTTAAGTAGAGGTCTCGCCTTTTTGGGAATGATCCTTGGTTGGTACTTGGTGACTTTAATGCTATCCAGAGTCTGAGTGAGAAGTTAGGAGGTAGCAATAGATGGCCTCATTACTACCAGGAGTTCCATGACTGTTTAATTACTTAAGAACTTTCAAATTTGAAGTATTCTGGTTGCTTTTATACTTGGACTAACTGTCAGGATGATGGTGATACTATTTGTAGGAAGCTTGACCGTGTCCTTGTTAATGATACTTGGATCTCTAATTTTCCTAAATCTGAAGCTATTTTTCGTCCTAGAGGTATCTCTGATCATTCACCCATCCCCGTGCACTCTCTTGTCAAAGTTGACAAGGTGCCCAAGCCGTTTAAATTTTTTGATATGTGGGCCAATCACCATAAGTTTTTGCCTCTGGTTGCTAAAGTGTGGGTCACACCCCTTGAGGGTTGTGTTATGTTCAGAGTTGTCAGGAAGCTAAAGTTGCTTAAGTTACAGCTTAAGGACTTCAATAAGGAACACTTTAGCAACATTTCAGTTAGACTTAATGAGGCTAGGGTTTCCTTGGAGTACACTCAGAGCATGTTAGCGTTGAACCCTCTTGACCCAGTGTGGCGTCGGATTGAAAAGGAGAAGCTTGAACTTTTTGCTAGAGTGAGTGCCGAGGAGGAGAGTTTTCTCAAGCAAAAATATGGGATTCACTGGCTTGATGTAGGAGATAAAAATAATAAATTTTTCTTTAAGTCAGTTAATAAGAGGAGGAATTTTAATAAAATCAGTTATATTCTTCGATCTGACGGGACTATCCTTGAAGACTCGAATTTGGTTAAGGCTTTGATTGTTGACCATTTTCAGAGTTTGTTGGGAACTCGTGGTCCGGGCCATTATCCGGGTTTGATTGAGCTGAGGAACTGGATGTCGAAATACCTTTCTGATTCTCAGCAGAGTGAGATGGGTCAAGAGGTTTCTGAGGATGAGATTCAGAAGGTTTTCTTCTCTCTCAAGGATGGTAAATCCCTTGGTCCTGATGGGTATAACGCCCTTTTTTTTAAGAGGGCATGGCATATTGTAGGGGAAGAGGTTGTGGAAGCAATTCAGGATTTTTTTGGTAATGGTCAGCTTCTCAAAGAAGTTAACCATACTTTTCTTGTCTTAATTCCCAAAGTGACTAATCCCTCGAGCCTTAATGATTACAGGCCTATTTCTTATTGTAACACGATTTATAAGTGCATAGCCAAGATCATTGCTAATCGTGTTAAGGTGGTGCTTGGGGACCTCATTGATCCTTCCCAGACGGCCTTTGTTGCCTCTCAAAGTATTGCAGTTAATATTGTCTTGTCTCAGGAGCTCATGCAGAACTATCATCGGGAGGACTTCAGGGTACCTAGATGTGCTATGAAGGTGGATTTGATGAAGGCCTATGATTGTTTGCATTAGGATTTTCTCTTTGATGTGTTGATTTGCCTTAGGTTTCCCCCCATGGTTATTAGATGGATCAAAGCCTATGTCTCTAGCATGAGCTTTTTGATCATCATAAACGGGGAATCTAATGGTTTCTTTCAGGGTAGGCGAGGTATCAAGCAGGGGGATCCGATGTCCCCCTACCTTTTTTTTATTTGCATGGATGTTCTTGCAGGGATGTTGCAGAGACTAGTAGTGGGTAGTCAGTTTTGTTACCACTGGAGGTGCCAAAAGGATGGTATCTTCCAGTTTGCCTTTGCTGATGATCTCATGCTTTTTGTCGGGGTGACCCTTCTTCAGTTCAGGTCTTGAAACATGGGCTCTATGTCTTCCAGCAGTTCTCGGGACTTGTCCCCAATCCGAATAAGAGCCATGTTTTTTTCTCTGGTGTTAAGCCTTCTACCAAGGCTTTGATCTCTTCTTGTCTTGGCTTTCTTGAGGAAAAGCTCCCTATGCAATATCTACGAGTCCCTTTGATTTCCACTTGTTTGTGGAAAGAGGACTGTCAGCCTCTTCTGGACCGCATTGTGAAGAAAGTCAAGCATTGGCCTTGCAATTACTTGTCGTATGGTGGTAGGGTCCAATTGATTAGATCAATTTTGTTCTCTATCCAAGTGTACTGGGCGTCAGTTTTTATCCTTCCAAGGAAAGTGATTCTAGTTATGGAGAGGATTTTTCAAGCTTTCCTTTGGAAGGGTACGAGGCTTTGTACCACGGGAGCCAAGGTGGCTTGGGTTGATGTATGTTGTCCTGAGGTAGAGGGTGGCCTGGGTATTAAACAGATTGAGGTGTGGAATTTTGCTGCCATCTCTAGGGACATTTGGTCCATCATATCTTTCAGGTCGGACTCCCTTTGGCCGCAGTGGGTCAAGTCCAATATTTTGATAGGAAGGAGTTTTTGGGAAGTCTCCTGGCCCAGCAATTGTAGCTGGTCTTGGCGTAAGATTCTCATGGTTAGGGATATGATTCGCTCTTTCCCTCAGTATATCGTTGGGGATGGCAGTAGGATCTCTCTGTGGTTTGATTGGTGGCACCCGATTGGCCCTACCATTCTTACCCTTTCTGGTAGGATTATTTCTGACTCGAGTCTGGATAGGCGGCGAGGGTTTCTGATGTGATCATTGGCTCATCATGGTGCTGGCCAGTGTCCAATACCCTTGAGCTCATGGAGTTGAGTGAGAGTACCCCTAGCTCTTTTCGTCCTGCCTCGGATACGCCTGATAGGATCGTTTGGACGGTTAGTGGTTCTGGGGATTTCTCCATTGCGAGTACATGGGAAGCCCTTCGTCATAAGCGGCCATCAGCTAGATGGGCATGCTTACTATCGTGTAAGTGGCATGTTTCACGTCATAACTTCGTCTTATGGCTGGTCATTAGGGAGAGGTTAAGTACACAGGATAGGCTATTTGCTTTTCATATCATTCCTAGCATGAGTTGTGTTTTCTGTCGCATTCCTTTTGAGTCCCATGATCATCTATTTTTTAATTGCCCTTTCACGTTCAGATTATGGTCTTTTATTCAAAAGAAATGCAATTTTAACTGGTCTTTGTTGAGTTGGCAGGGTATGATTGATAGAGCTTCCTCTGAGTGGCAGGGCTAGGGATTTTTGGCATCGGTCTGCCGGATAGCGTTTGCGGCGTTGGTGTACTATATTTGGTGAGAGCGAAATTCTCATTCCTTCCAGAATAAGTATACTGATGTGGTTTCTTGTTCTGCAGGTCTTGTGCAGATCATCAGGTGGAGGTTATTCTCTTGTAGAAAAGTGGCCAGTACCCCATCTAACCGATGGTCCCAGAGTGAACGGTAGCTCCCCAACTCCATATTCATCTGATTTCGTCATGGTTTGAACATATTGATTTTGGGTGATCGGTCCGTGTACAGACAAACTGTTGCAGCTTTTAGAATGTTATTTCGCAGTTTTAGTGTGATGGTCTTTCCACCAGGACCTCCAGATTCCATGTGGCTTCTCTTGTGGTCACTACTGGGTCTTTTTGTATCTCTCTTGCTGATCTAGCTTCGGTGTTATGTATTAACTTTTTCTTTTGTTATAGTGTGGCATGTTTCTGCCTATCTTAGGTTTTCTCTTCGCTCTTGCTTAGCAAGACTTGTGTTTCGTTGTTGTTTTCCTGGGGTATGCCCCTTGCAGATGTTGTACTATTGTTTAATCGGTTGATATATATTTTTATTTACCGAAAAAAAGAATTTTTTTTTACCTTCATATAAATAGCCTCTTTATTTTCTTTTTAGCTCTTTTGTTCTCGTTTCCTTGCTCCTTTTGCGGTGGAGAAGGAGAGAGAGAATATAAGGCGTGGGAAGCTCCTTTGGCATTAGAGTGGTACTTTGAGGTTTTTCTTTTGTCCAAAAGCTTACTTGAGGTAAGGGATTGTAACATTTTTGTTGTGGTATGGGTTGCTTTCTTTAAACCTGAAAAGAAAAAGGAAATTGTTTGAGTTGATCAATCTTGTTTTGTAAGGGTTTATACGGTTTTTGCTGTGGGAAAGGTATCTTTCAAAATCCGAATGTTTATGTTTCATCAAGTTTGTTCACCCTACGGGTTAGAATTTGAATTATTCCACTTTTGCCCTCGTTGAGAACATCGTTTGCCCTTTTCCTTTGTACTTGATGATACACATCTTTGTATTCATACATTTGTGAACGTCAATTTAAGATTGACATTGCCATGTTGAACAACTCTCAAAATAGAGAGGGTCATACGGACACGTGTTTGTTATACTAGAGAGCCGAAGCCTCCTCGTACGCTCCAGAGCACACGCTTGATATTTGTACATTTTGTTCGACATTTGGGTCTTATGACCATCATAGTCATCGTATGTTTGTAGCGTACCCGACATATAACTGACATATGTTTTGGGTTAAATGCTTAATGACGTTTGCTTTGGTACTTGATAGTAAAACATGAATTGCTCATTTTCGTATCTTTGGACATTGTTTTCGATTTTGGGTTCTTTGTGGCGACTTAATGAACATTTCGCATGTTTGATTTGCCTTATTTTCATCGTCGTCAATTGCTATCACTTGATTGTCAAAGATTTGGTTTTGTTTTGACTACAAATTATCTTATTTGCTTCCAATTTGTTTTCCACTTACTGGGCTATTCGAGCTCACCCCCTACTCGTTTGTTTTGTTCTTTACCACCAGTAGTAGTGAACGTGATCTGGGGCATGACATGTTTGGGAAATTAGAGTATTGATCTTATGAGCGTAATTGAAAAATAAAATTCATTTTGAGAACTTTACCTGATTGGGGTAATTTGATAGAATTGTTTTGTATAACTATTTGTTCGCTGCTATTAGAAATTGTTTTGTAATAGAATACTCAGTAGAAGAATTATTTTGAGAATGGATTGTCATAGACTTTTGTTTTATGGAGATAGTTATCTTAGAGGATTTAGTTGCTCTGTCTATACCATTATCTTTAAAACTGTAATAGTATATCATGAAGTTTGATGGTAGTCGCGGCTTCCCATTTTTTGGGGCATGACAACTATGTTGTCCAAGATCTGGATCTCAACACCCTCGAGACTTCGTAGCCTTGACCAAAGAAGGTGAGACCGGAGAGCATTGTACTTGGTCTGGAAATGGCCAAGGAAGAGAAGGCTGAGCCTTCTTCTTCTGCTCGGTCGGATATGCCTCATTGGCCAGATTGAGGCATGCTAATCAACGAGTCTATCTTTAAGAGTCCTCACACAGCTTGGGAATAATCATGCAAGGTAGTCATCCCCATCGATTGTGACAATCTCTCAGAGTATGATCCCCTAGCCACATCCAATATGATGGTGCAACTAAGTTCTCAGGTAAATAACACTCATCTTTGAAATACTTTCAGTTGAATTGTTCTTCTCACATGTCTTTTTTCTGCAAAAACTGGCCCAAGTTTATGTTTGAGCGGAGAAGTTAATTGCCGCTATGAAAGGTTTTCGATAAGGAGAAGAAAAGAGTCCACATGGAGAATAACATTTAGAGGGAAATTGAGAAGAAGGGTGAAGATCTGAAGAAGAAGGTTAAACGACAAGAACAACCCAAGACTAAGCTGATTGAGCAAGCTCAGCGCCATGAGGCTGAGAAGAATAAGATAGCCACCCAGGCTATTTACAACTTTAAGAAGTCTCAGCGCTATGAGGCGACGTGATTTCAGGACTCAAAGATGGCTCTCATGTGCCGCTACAGTAGATGTAAGAAAGACATTGCTAGGGATTATCCAAAGCTGGACCTCAACATATACGAGCACAAGTTTGCTCGTGAAGTAACTTTGGATGAGGCTGCACGAGCCGAATAGTTAGCAGCTTGTAAGGCCACTCCCAAGCTTACATTCGTCCTGGCCCCTTGGCTGGCCAGAGTTAGTGAGAATCAGGGCATGCCTCAGGGATAGTTACAAGGCCACAACAATTGGCAACAGAGCTCAAAGGTCCCAACAGAGTGAGAGCCAGCAGGTGATAGAAATGTCGTCCGAGCAGCACACGGAGACTTAATTGTTTTAAGCATCCTTTTTGTACATGGCCTCAAAGCCCACCAATGTGATGCTTGGTTTATTGAATGAAAATGATATCTTGCAAAGTTTCATTCTATAAATGAATGTGCCAAATAGGCAAGTACAATGGTATGCCATATAGGGCCGAATGGAAAACCAAAACTTGACAAATGAAAAGCTAAATGAAGCTAAGTCTAAGAACATTTCTAGGATGCGCAAGAAGTCTGAGTAGTGAAGGCATGCGCCCTACCTTGGTCTTGCTCATGAGTAGTAAGGCCTTAGGTTAGTCGTGTTCCAAGTCCGAGGGATATTCTTGCCACTCAAATCTTCTAAGTTGTAAGAGCTTGGACCGCCCAACTTCGTCACTCTGTAAGGGCCTTCCCAATTGGGTGCTAGTTTGCCGATGGCATTTTTGGGGGCCTAAGCTTCCATTCGGCAAAGGATAAGGTCGCCAATGCAAAAACCATGAGGGCAAACCGGTTGGTCATGAAACTTTGTGGCCTTCTATTTGTAAGAGGCAAGCCAAATCTGCGCTTACTCTCTTGCCTCATCTAATAAGTCAAGGTTGGCATGAAGAGCGTCATGGTTCTCTGAGGTGTCGTAGTCTGTGAGCCAAATAGATGGTAGGCGGACTTCGATACGGATGACTTCCTCCATGCCAAAAGCCAAGTTAAACGGGGTTTTGCCCGTGGGATTCCTTGTCGTTGCGGTTTTCCTAAAGGATCTTGGGGAGCTCATCCACTCAAAGGCCTCTGGCTCCGTCCAGCTTCTTCTTGATGTCCTAGAGGATGGTTCAGTTTGTGACTTCTATATGGCCGTTTGTTTGTGAATGGGCGACTGATGTGAGGAGGTGTTCGATCAACAGATTGATGCAGTATCTCATGAAAGTGCAGTTATCAAACTGTTTCCCATTGTCGGTGACCAGCATGCTGGGGATCCCAAATCGGCAGACAACGGCTTACCAAAACAAGTCTTCGCACTTCTTCTTTGTGATGGTTGCCAACGCTTCCACTTCAACCCATTTGGTTAAGTAGTCAATTGTGTTATACCCCAAAAATTTTCTCTTTTTTTCTGTGTGAAATTAGTATTTATTTAATAAATAAGTTTATGGTCTTTTGTTAAAATTAAGAAAATGATTTGGGATTGTTTCTGAATCAAAACTATTTGATGTTAAAGTTTTGGAGTCTGAAGGATTCGGTCGAAGGAAAATGATTTTGCTCTTAATGAAAATGGGTTTGCTTCGAATGAAAATATTTTGCTTCGAACGAAAAGTATTTAAATAGAGTAAAATGAGTTATTGAAGTTTTTATTGGAATCAAAATTTTTAATTTGAATGAAAACCTATTTTTGGTCGAATGCAAAAAAAAATTTATGAAGTTTTTCTTCAAATTAAAGAGTTTTCTTTTCGAATTAATAGTTTTAATTCGAATTAAAACTCATTTTTGGTAGAATTGAAAATAAATAAAATTTGAACCATTTTCACCTCTGTCGGATTCGGTCGAATGAAAAATGATGTTTCGGTCGAATGAAATTTTTTTTGGGTCGATTAAAGTTTGGTTTTGTTCCATATAAATAGTTTCTTATTTTCCTTTCGAATCTTTTTGGTTCTCTGCCTACTTCCCTTTACAATAGAGAGAGAGAGAGAGAGAGAGAGAGGATGAGGCTTGGGAGGTTCGTGATTTCTAAGGTGGAACTCAAGAATTTGTATTCTCAAAAGTTTGGCTAAGGTAATGGTTTATTTTCAAAATTCAAATTAGCGATGGACAAATCGTTCATATATGTCCTTAGTTTCCTTTTGAAATTTGAAATTCTTCGAATGGAGTTAAGAGATTCTTCTTCTCCTTTTGCTTTCGGCTTTGTTATGAATAACTTGTTCTCAGTGTTATGACTTGCGAAATTCAATTTCTGTTGAATTCATTTGACCTTAGAATTTGCGATGTTGATATCGTTCGTTTTAGAGATTGTCATTACTTTGTACACTCCGTGTATTGTTTGACATGTCCGATATTTGATTGTGTGTGAAATTGGAATCTTTGTTTTGATAACTCTATGAGCCATGTCATAGTGTATGTGACTTATATCTGACTTATCCACGTGGATTAAAATGTGGCCTACCTCAAGAGAGTTGAGATAGAGATCGCGATCTTACTTTCTGAACTGGCCTCATATGTCAGTATTGACGTATGTGACGACTTTCTGAATGGCTCTCTAGTATATATCTCTGTACTTAGATATATTCTGACATTCGAAATTTAGTTTGACATCCGTTATGTTGGAACATTTGTGCTTCTAAAATTTTGTTTCTCAGATAATTTTGGCTTCCGTATGATTGGTCCTTTAAGCAACCTTACTGGGAATTTGGCTCATTCCCTTATTGTTTCTCCTTTCAGGTGATTAGTAGGTGGGACTTTGGGATCATAGGGCTAGCTGAGTGATCAAGAGTTAGTTGTCTTTGTTTCAGAGTTAGTATTGATATTTTGAGTGTAATGATTAAGACAAATTGTTGTTACTTAGGTTTTATTTTGGGAAACTCTGTGTCGAAGAACTTGAATTGTACAAAGGCTTGGGGCCACTATGTTAAATGTTGAGGTATTTTGGAAATTTTTAGTGTATGCTCTAAATTACCATTTTGGAGTCTTTTGATAATTATAGGATTTTATCTAATTTCTGTTTGTCTGACATTAATCCTCCAAAAATAAATACGGGGCGTTACAGTTGATATCAGAGCTTAGGTTTGAGATTCTTTAGACTCATGCTTAGGATCAGATAAATTGTGAGATGGATAGGATGGGTACGTTTAAGTGTAATGTCTAAGTCTGCATCTGACGTTAATTTTTTCTTATAGCTATGGCAAGCAATCGTAATAATAAAAGAACCGTAATCGGAATGTGGAACCTCCAAATGTCACCGAGAACGAGAACCGGCCAGATCTTCGACCCTCTTGGCAACTTGCAACTCAGTTGACTCAATTACTGGCTAATTAGCAAGCTCAGTTAAATCAGCATAATCAACCTAACTCACCTCAGAATCCAAATACCAGGTAGACTCAGACCCGTAACTTGTTAGAGCAGTTTGATAAGAAAAATGTAGAAACTTTTGGAGGAACCGACGACCGGATTGTGACGGAGAAATGGATTTCTCGACTTGAAAAGGTGTTTAGGTGTATAAGCTAGATGGGGAGGTAGACCATTGATGGGAAAATGATAGAGGATAGTAAGACGGCAGAACAATGCAGGGCAATGACATGGGATCAGTTAAAGGTTTTGTTCATTGACCGCTACTTCCTTAGGAGCGTAAAAGAACATATGTATCGTGATTTTCTTAATATGAAGTAGGAGGATAACGAGAGCGTTGCTAAGTATGAGGTAAGGTTTACACGACTATCTTGTTATGGTAAGCGGTTTCTGGCTAATGAAAATGATAAGTGCAAATGTTCACTTGGGGTCTTAAGTCTATCATTAAACAGCGAATTGTTATAGTCCCGATTAAGACCTATGTTTAATGTGTGGACATTACGAAGACTATTGAATCTAAAACAAGGATTTCAGAGAGAGAAAAGACGCCAAGATAGGTAAGAGAGATCGCCCAAAACTATCTCAGTTACACGCAGCACAAAATGATGGGAAGCGAGAATAGGCATCTTCATCGACTACTGTTGGTTAGAGGGACCAAGGCCAGAGGTAGTGTCACCACCCAAACACATGGGTACGCCCATATGCTAGGCACGTGACCAGCCGTAGACCCATTCAGACAACTAATTATGGTTCTGCCAAGCCTTATTAAAAACATGTACACAATACTAAAATCATACATTAACTAACACCATAACATGAATTTCTAAAGATGCCCTCACAACTGTTTCCCAAATCATCTCTACTGAAATCCTCCATAGAGACCAATAGTATTTATTTTAAAGAAACCTCCTAGAATTAAGCTACGAACAATTCAAATAAAAACTGGAAGTTCTACAATTTCTCAAGGGCTTAAACAACTTCCTGATGAGCATCTCTTGTAGCTTCATTTTCATTATCCTCATAATACCTAGGTTCATCTAGGTGTTCACCTGAAAACATTTATATAAAGGGGGTGAGCTGGAGGCCCAATGAATACACATGCCATATCCCTAAAATAAATTTGAGGGTTTCAAATATGCCATGGTTTTCCTTTTCACACTAAAATCTCAGTGTTACCAAAATAAATACACTCAACATATCCACGTGTGTGTGTGTGTGTATATATATATATGTACTTGCATCAAAGACTCTCGAGTTAGAATGAAATCAACCAAAAGTTTCATCAAGCACTGTCACAATTAACCATAACATGCATACTGCAGTCAGCGTATGGTCCCACTGACTAGGACCCAAAATCCCTCTTCCACCCAGGATAACAAAGTGTGGACGCAAGGGCGAACCATGGTCCAACAGTACTGTGCGTCAACGTATGGTCCCATTGACCAGGACCCGAAATTCACTTTCTCCCATGGACATGGGGCACAGTAACACAGTCAATTATCATTCCATTCAACAGACATTGATCATGATTCAATTACTCATACAATAAATCCATGGCATTTCATTCCAGTTTTCATCAAACAATTCACCACGAACATAGGGCAATAAAAGTGTTTTCAAAACTCTCATTTTTAACTGAGAACATATATACCATATATAACTTTTCAAGTAGGGTATAGGGAGGAATATGAAAGTGTACGTACCTCGCTCAAAATATGCTTCTGGTACTTACTCAAATGCCCGTCCTAGGTCTTGATTATCAAAACCTAAATAATAAACCATATGGATTTCATTCAATGTCGCTCGAGCACGTTTAGGTAATAGGTTTCTTTTAGATGTGTAAAATTTTACCCAACCGTCCCCCGAGTTATGTATAATTACCTATTTACCCTCAACACCTAAAGTACCTTATCCACTTAGATATAACCTAAAAGAGTTATTTTTGAACCATTGATGGGTATTTCGAACTAGAGCGGTTGTTCCGAAAATTTCTCGCTCGGAACTCTAAACTGCTCATTCAAAATGAGCGTCAATGCTCACGCCCCAAAATATAATAAATGGCACACAACATTTTAGACTCTCAAGCATCACCATCATTTTAGATTACTATAAAATTCTAGGCTAAATTTTTTTTGTTTATTTTGTTAAATAATTCAAAACTTGTTTTAAAAATAAAATTATTTGTGGTACTTCCCATGCCTAGAAAAATCTGAGAAATTTTCCACATTGAAGGTTTCACAAAAATGATGGAAGTTTCTATTTTGTACCTTTTCTAATTTTGCTCAGAAGAGGTTCTAAGAAATGATTTTGCAACTATTGTAATAGTGAAGGGTCACGCGATAATCGTTCGGGCGCTACGCCGCTAACAATGCTAGCATAGAAAACGACTTTAAATATTTTCAAAACTTTAGAAACTACCTTATCTTAGCTATATAAGATTGTTGTAGGAGTTTCAGAATTTAATAACTTAATTTACTATTCTAAAATACACTGAAGCCTCTATCACGAATAAAATTTATTAACATACTTCCCAAGCTCCGAAAAATCTAAATTTGTTATTGTGTGTAGGTCTTGAAAAATTAATATAAGTCACTTCTTTGAGTTTTGTCCAAATAATTTTCGAAATATATCTTAAAAATTCGGGAAGGAGCTGTTAAAGCAATAGTACCCCTTTAGCGACACTTTTGAGTTTAATTCATGGGTGACACACTATTACACCAAATAAACACACATATAGCTGGCACACGTCTTCCGCACCATAAGTTAGTGGGTCTCCTTTGTTAGTTTAACACATCCACTCCACTCCTACGCAGCACAGGTTCCCTAAGATGCACAAACACATATACTAATCCTTAAGTATCACCTTCACCATTTTGTTCAAAGCCCCAGTAGACAGTGGCTTCTTCCTGCCACCCTTGTCCAAGGTCCCTTCCCAGAACACTAACACCCACTCACTCTCAAGTACACGCACCCACTACACTCTCATGCTTGCACTTTAACACTTAGATATACCCACATTTATGCATACCCATATGCATCTCACTCTTCACGACTACTCTCTTCTCACGGCCCTTTCACAGTGCACACCACATCTGCACACCCCTGTTTCACTCTTTCTGCGGGCGCGCACTCACACACACACACACACACATATATATATGTCTCTCACGCAACCATGGCTGTCTCTCACGAGCCTATCAAGGTGCCATGGCTGTCACTGCAATCCGTATATGTATGTACCCATGTGCATTACACTAATCTAAATAAAGTTCTCAGATTTTATGTATAAGGAGGACCCAATTGCTTCTACTATAATATCCTCTCGTATAAACTTAGCTTTAAAAAGTAAGCTTACCAGAAAACATTCTTCAATCTCCGGCGAATTCCCTCTCTTCCTCTCGGTATCCTTCGCTCGAACAAAGGTGGCGCAGTGGAGAGAAGACTAGGGTCTGCTGCCAGAGCATGTCATGTTAATATATAACCCGAAACCCTAATTTGGGCAAAGACAAGAAAACTTCTCACCCTTTTGTCGCTAAAACTTCCTAACCAAATTTATTATATCAAAAAATAGTCCCAAAAAATGAAATACTTACGAAGAATTCTATGTTAGAAAATTTATTAAGGGTTGTTACGCTAACCCATTTCACTATTTGTTGCTTAAAAGTTGCTATTGAATATTGACGCTAACTATATGTATAAAATTGTCACCAAAGGTCTCTAGAAAAAAAAAATCAGTTAACGCTAATCCTTGACAAGGACAATAATCAATATCAATAATATATGTTATCGTTACATTTTTTTTAATCCTAGAATTGTCGCTAATAGTCTCTAGCTAAAATACATTAATGTTAAACAAGAGTTCGTCGCTAAAATCTTATTTTAGTCTGAATAGTAATAAGTAATTAATAAAAAAAATTCGAGCATTACAGGTAGGGTCAAGCTCGGGCAATATGAGTAGGAGCTTTTGCCAGAACTTTGTTCAGAGGCCTTCGTCTACAGGAGCGTGTTGTCATTGGGATACGGGAGCGTGTTTCAGGTGTGGCCAAAAGGGTCGTCGTATCAGAGATTGTCCTATTGTAGCATCAGGGCAATCTGGCCCACAAGGTTCAGTTGCGGGGAGTACAGCTTTGGGCCCTAGACAGAATATGAATCAGTCATCCGAAGGACAAAAACCTCATACTACAGGCAGGGTGTTCAACATGACAGCTAAGGATGTGTCAAATTCAAAGGATGTGGTGGCAGGTAGGATACATGTTAACTCAATTGATGCGCATGTGTTGTTTGACTCTGGTGCCACACACTCTTTTGTCTCACTTTTGTTTGCACGATGACTTGGGGTTAGACCCCAGTCTCCTGACTATGAGTTGTCTGTCGGTACTCCAGTTAGAGATTCGGTGATAGTTAATTTAGTATTTAGAAATTGTAAAATCCGTATATGTAATAGGGACCTAATTTCTTTAGATATCAGTGATTTTGATGTGATTTTGGGTATGGATTGGTTGGCATCCTATCATGCCTTAGTTGATTGTTTTGAGAAACGAGTCCGTTTTCACCTATATGATTTGTCTGAATTTGAGTTTAGGGGTTTGAAACCTATTGGTTTTTCTATTATATCAGCTATTGCGGCTTGCTGCATGCTTCGTGAGGGTTGTAGGGGTTACATTTCACACGTCCGTGATACTACTAATGAAGGTCTTGAAATATCAGAAGTACCGGTAGTTTGTGACTTTTCTAAGGTGTTTCCCGAGGAGTTGCCCGAAAAAAACCCATCGATCTAGAGATGGAATTTACAATTGATTTAGTGCCCGGTGAAGCACCTATTTCTAAGGCTTCGTATCAAATGGCGCCTTCAGAAATGAAAGAGCTAAAGGAACAGCTTCAAGAGCTGCTTGATAGGGGTTTATACGTCCTAGTGTGTCACCTTGGGGTGCCCCTGTTTTGTTCGTTAAGAAGAAGCATGGTACATTGAGACTTTGCATTGACTACCGTGAGTTGAATAAGATCACCATCCGTAATAAATATATGTTGCCACGCATAGATGATTTGTTTGACCAACTTCAGGGAGCGAAGTTTTTCTCGAAGATAGATTTGCGTTTTGGATATTATCAATTGAAAGTCGAGGCGGAGGATGTGACAAAGACCGCGTTTAGGACTCATTATGGTCATTATGAGTTTCTGGTAATGCCATTCGGGCTGACTAATGCCCCTACTGCTTTTATAGATTTGATGAACCGTGTGTTTAGACAGTATCTGGATCAATTTGTTATTGTTTTTACTGACGATATTTTTGTGTACTCTAGGTCAGAGGAGGAGCATCGTGAACATTTGTGGATTATCTTGCAGACTTTGAAAGATAATAAACTGTATGCTAAGTTTACAAAATGTGAGTTTTGGCTTGAACAGGTTACATTTCTAGGGCATGTGGTGTCCAAAGATGGAATAACCGTTGACCCATCTAAGATTGTGGCAGTAATTGACTGGTAGAGACCGAGCAGTGTTAACAAAGTAAGAAGCTTTTTGGGATTGGTCGGCTACTATCGTCAATTTGTTGAAGGTTTTTTGAAAATTGATGTGCCTTTTACTCAGTTGACTAAGAAAAACACCCAATTTGTTTGGAGCGAAGAGTGTGAAGCTAGCTTCCAAGAGCTGAAGGAGAGGTTAGTGTCTGCACCGGTATTGACTTTACCATCTGGTTCTGGAGGTTTTGTGATTTATGACAACACCTCAAAGAAAGGCTTAGGTTGTGTTTTAATGCAACATGCTAAGGTGATTGCTTATGCTTCTAGACAAGTTAAACCCTATGAATAGAACTATCCCACCCATGTTCTTGAGTTAGCGGCTGTGATTTTTAATTTGAAGATATGGAAGCATTACTTGTATGGTGAAACCTGTGAAATATATATCAATCATAAAAGTCTTAAGTATATTTTCACCCAAAGGGAGCTAAAAATGAGATAGAGGCGTTGTTTGGAGCTTTTAAAGGATTATGACTGTTCGATTTTGATGCCAAGGAAAGTGAGTTCGCAGTCGACGTGGAGGTGCCACAAGTAATGCAATCCGAGTCAGATGCCAAGTGTGATGATGTGGGACAGAGCAAGGGCAGAGACCAAGGGCTTCCCAAAAAGAGCCTGAGGGCGATTTCGTAGGGTGAATACACGACGACAGTCACAGTCTGATGCTTAAGTCCAGAGTCAGGGTCCTGTATGTTTCTCTCTAGGATTCTAGAATGAGAAAGTGAAAGTGTTCTGAAAATGTCCAACCTCAGAGAATATCCAAGTCCTCTAAATGAATTCTCAAGACCTCTATTTATAGAGGTTGAGATGATGATGTCCACATGACACGTGGCGCTCCCCGGGAGTGACACGTCACCGAGGGGTCCAAAGCTGCCTGTGTTCCACGGACTGTCAAATCGCTTATTCACCCGCCTGCCCCGCACAGCGTCGCTCTGTCTGTCTGGAAAGACTAGCTCCCACAGAGTCGGTGTGGCCAGAAAACCCCCTTGATCTAACCTCTAATCCAAGCCTTTGCAGAGTGCCACAGGCCTAACAGTGGTGGGGAAGACCCGATGCCCAACTGCCAGGCAGACTAGGCGCGATGCCTTCCGAAGACCTGCTCCCGTCTAGGAGTGATTCAGGCGGGGGTCATAGTCCCTAGGGGTTCCGATGCGAGCCCCTAGTGCCGGAGCACGTAGGCCAGTCATGAAGACACCCTGGCGGAGATAGTGTCCCGGAGGAGTCGCCTATCCCCGTAGGATGTTGCACACTCCGGAGAGTGGGTCGAAGCATGTTCCACGACCAAGGCAAGGTGCACATGGTGTGGTGAAAGGATGGACCGATGCAAGGAGCACCGTAGTGTGATAGATAGCCAAGGGGCATGACTGTGTTAGTGACGATGCGCATGGGCGTGGCAGAGTGAGTAAGGTGCCGGGGGCACGTGTCATGGAGATGGCACACAGGCGCGGTGAACTGTGTATATTGCCCGGGGGCACGACATTGTGACAGAGAGCCTCAGGACAGGGTTGTATCAGCGGCGCGGTGCATGGGCATGGCAAAGTGAGTAAGGTGTCGGGGCCACGTCTATTTTAGTGGCGCGGCGCATGGCGCTACAGAGAGCGTATGGTGTCGAGGGCACTGTAGTGCGACAGGGAGCCCGAGGGCACATGTCATGGAGATGGCGCAGCGCATGGGCGTGACAGAGTGCGCATGGTGCCGGGGCACATGTCATGGAGATGGCGCACGGCCGCGGCGACGATTGTCGCGGAGACCACACTTGGTGCCGGGGGTACGTATCATGAGAATGGCGCACGGGCGTGCGACGAACGTCGTAGAACAATACTTGGTGCCGGGGCACATTTCATGAGAATGGTGCATGGGCACGGCGACGATGTCGCGGAGACAATACTTGGTGCCTGGGCACATGTCATGGAAGTGGTGCATGGCGCAGCAACGAACGTCGTGGAGCAATACTTGGTGTCAGGGGCACGTATCATGAGAATGGCGCAAGGGCACAGCGACGAACATCGCGAAACAATACTTGGTGCCGGGTGCACGCATCATGAGAATGGTGCAAGGGCACGGAGACGAATGTCGCGGAGATAATACTTGGTGTCGGGGCACATGTCATGGAAGTGGCGCATGGGCTCGGCGACGAACGTCACGGAGCAATACTTGGTGCCGGGGCACATGTCATGAGAATGGCGCATGGGCAAGGCGACGAACGTCATGGAGCAATACTTAGTGCCGGGGCACATGTCATGAGGATGGTGCATGGGCGCGGCGACGAACGTCGCGGAGATAATACTTGGTGCGAGGGCACATGTCATGAGAATGCTGCATGGGCGGGGTGACGAACGTCGCAGAGACAATACTTGGTGCCGGGGGCACGCATCATGAGAATGGCACAAGGGCGGGGCGATGAACATCGCGGAGATAATACTTGGTGCCGGGGCACATGTCATGGAAGTGGCACATGGGTGCGGCGACGAATGTCGCGGAGAAATACTTGGTGCCGGGCACATGTCATGAGAATGGCACATGGGCGCAGTGACAAACGTCACGGAACAATACTTGGTGTCCGGAGCACGCATCATGAGAATGGCGTAAGGGCACGACGGCGAACGTCGTGGAGATAATACTTGGTGTCGAGGCACATGTCATGGAAGTGGCGCATGGGCGGGCGACGAACGTCGCAGAGCAATACTTGGTGTCAGGGCACATATCATGAAAATGGCGCACGGGCACGCGTCGGGTGTCCCGTAGATAGGATTTGAGCTGAGTGTACCTGTCATAAGGATGAATGCAACATGTAGTAATGACAAAGTCGGGAGTGATGGTATGCGGTCGTCGGCGACGGGCCATTCGGTGGTAGTGCGCGACTTTGGGTGATGGGCATCGCGGGAGCGGTATGCGGTCACGGATGATGGACGTCACGAGGTTGATGGATGATGGACGTCACGAGGTTGATGGATGATGAACGTCGCGAGGTTGATGGACGACAGATGTCACGAGTTTGATGCATGACAGAAGTCGCGAGGTTGATGGATGACGGACATCGTGAGGTTGATGCACGACAGATGTCGCGAGGTTGATGCACGATGGACGTCCCGAGGTTGATGTACGAATGTTTGTAAACATCACAGAGGTACAAGGACTCGAGAAAATAAGTGCGCACGAAAGGAGAGGCGATAGGCCAACAATTGGGGGAAGGCCAAGACCAATCCCCTTGGGGAGGCTGAGGCTGACACTAGGGGGTGGCCAAGGCCAATGGCCAACTCCCAAGATGGGAAGGCCACGCCCCCTTCTTGGTGAACTTCAGGCACGCCAACAGGCAATGATGAATCCGAAAGTTGCGTTACGACGAGCGCGTCGATGTGAATCATAACCACGTAAAGAATAAGGTGGCAAAATCACATACAAAGTGTACAAAGTGAAAAAAGTGTGAAAAGGACTTTGCACAAAAAGTGAAGAATAGGGGGAGGAGAAGGCCAAAGCCAACCCCCCATGGTAGGCCAAGGCCGACCCTATGGCCTTGGGGGAGGCCGAGGCCGACCCAATGAGTTTGGCCAGCGCCTTTGCCCCTTGAGGGGGTTGCTCCGATTGCACCGTCAGATGATGTTTTTGATGAAAAGGTTCTTGGGTGGTCGGGGTGCGACGATCGTGCTACGGTGAGTGACGTCAACGTGAAATAATTTATGACTAAGTTGCGCACGAAGCGCGCGAAGCGAAAAACACATGTGACTTGGGCACGCGCATTTTAACCTGTTCGATGAGTTAGAAAAATGTTTGTTGACGTGAAATAGGACCCCTAGTGGTCCCTTGGGTATGACCAGAATAGGTTGGGAATAGATTTATTATCACCCAGGTAAGGCCAATGTTGTGGCCGACGCACTCAGTAGGAAGAGCACCGGAAACTTAGCATCATTGATTATTTGTCCGTCTCAACTATTGGAGGATATCATGAACTTGGATCTTGAGATTAGATGGAAAGATGTGGAGAATGCTTGACAGCATTACAGGTACAGCCTACTTTGATCAACAAGATCAAGGAAGTCCAAGACGGAGATTCAGGTATAGCTCACATCATTGAGAATATTAACATTGGAAAGCAATCTGAGTTCAAAATTGATGAGCACGGTGTGTTTTGGTTCCGTAAGAGACTTTGCATGCCAATTGATTTATTCTTGAAGAGGGAGTTACTATCGAAGGCTCATAGTTCTAGTTTCTCTATTCACCCGGGAGAACAAAAATGTATCATGACCTTAAAGAGCATTTCTAGTGGAGTGACATGAATTCTGATATAGCAGGATTTGTATCCCATTGTTTAGTTTGTCAGAAAGTGAAGATAGAGCATCAGAGGCCTAGCGAATTGCTTCAGCCACTCAAGATTCCACAGTGGAAGTGGGAGCATGTAACAACCGATTTTGTGGGAGGCTTACCAAGAACAATCAAGGGTTTTGACACTATTTGGGTTATTGTTAATAGGTTGACTAAGACTGCGCATTTCCTTCCAATCCAAGCAACAGCACCCTTATCTGAGTTATTTCGATTATATATTAATGAGATTGTGAGGTTGCATGGTGTACCATTATCTATAGTGTCAGATCGAGATCCGCATTTCACTTCAAATTTTTTAAGGAGCTTCCAGAATTCTATGGGTACTGACCTTCGTTTCAACACGGCTTATCATCCGCAGACAGACGGACAGCCTAAACGTACCATTCAGACATTAGAAGATATGTTGAAAGCTTGCGCGCTAGACCTTGGTAGGAGTTGGCATAGTCATTTACCCTTAGTTGAATTTGCCTATAACAATAGCTATCAGGCAAGTATTAAAACGGCACCCTTTGAGGCATTGTACGGACGAAGGTGTAGGATGCCACTATGTTGGGATGAGGTAGGAGAAAGACGGTTATTGGGACCAGAATTGGTGCAGTTGACTACTCAAAAATTTGATTTGATTTGGGAACGTCTCAAGGCGGCTCAAGACCGACAACGTAGTTACACGTCTCACCGCATCATGAACTCAAATTTAAAGTGGGTGATCACGTGTTCCTGAGGGTTTCACCTTAGAAAGGGGTGATGCAATTCGATAGAAAGGGCAAGCTTAGCCCTAGGTTTGTCGGGCTATTCGAGGTTTTGGAAAGGATTGGTCCGGTGGCTTACAGAGTGCATTACTGCCAGAGCTATTGCACGTTCATAACATTTTCCATGTTTCAAATCGAAGGAAGTATCTCTACGATCCAATGCACATTGTGTCGTACGAACCTTTATCAGTTCGGGAGACCTTTCCTATGAAGAGCAACCGGTTGAGATTCTTGACCGTCGTGATCAGGTATTAAGGATGAAAGTCATTTCTTTAGTTAAGGTTTTATGGCGGAACCACAAAATAGAGGAAGCCACTTGGGAACTTGAGGAGGCTATGCGCGAAAGGCACCCTCAACTTTTTGACCCTAAAGGTACGTTTTAAATTCCGAGGATGGAATTCTTTTAAGGAGGGGAGATGTTATACCCCGAAAATTTTCTTTTTCTATGTGAAATTAGTTTTTTTGAATAAATAAGTTGGTGGTCTTTTGTTAAAATTAAGAAAATTATTTGGGATTGTTTCTGAAATTTTCGGTCGAATGAAACTGGTTTCATTCAAATCAAAATAATTTAATGTTAAAGTTTTGGAGTCTGAAGGATTCGGTCGAAGGAAAATGGTTTTGCTTGGAATGAAAATGGGTTTGCTTTGAATGAAAATATTTTGCTTCGAACGAAAAGTATTTAAATTGTGTAAAATGGGTTACTAAAGTTTTCATTCGAATTAGAAGTTTTAATTCGAATGAAAACCTATTTTTGGTTGAATGCAAAAAAAAAAAAATTCTAAAGTTTTCATTCGAATTAAAATATTTTCTTTCGAATTAAAAGTTTCAATTTGAATTAAAACTCATTTTCGGTCGAATTGAAAAAAATAATAAATAAATTTTGAACTATTTTCACCTCTGTCGGATTCGGTCGAATGAAAGATGATGTTTCGGTTGAATTAAAAAACAATTCGGTCAACTTAAAGTTTGGTTTTGTTCTATATAAATAGTTTCTTATTTTCCTTTTGAATCTTTTTTGTTCTCTGCCAACTTCCATTTGCAATATATATATATATATATATATATATATATAGAGAGAGAGAGAGAGAGAGAGAGAGGATGAGGCTTGGAAGGTTCGTGATTTCTAAGGTGGAGTCCAAGGATTTGTATTCTCAAAAGTTTGGCTAAGGTAAGGGGTTATTTTTTAAATTTAAATTAGCGATGGACCAATCGCTCATATAAGTCCTTAGTTTCTTTTTGAAATTCGAACTTCTTCAAATTGAGTTCAGAGATGCGTCTTCTCCTTTTTGCTTTGAGCTTTGTTATGAATAACTTGTTCTCAATGCTATGACTTGTGAAAATCAATTTCCGTCGAATTCGTTTGACCTCAGAATTTGCGATGTTGATATCGTTCGTTTTAGAGATTATCATTATTTCGCAAACTCCGTGTATTGTTTAACATGTCCGATATTTGATTGTGTGTTAAATTGAAATATTTGTTTTGATAACTCTATCAGCCATGTCACTGTGTATGTGACTTATGTCTGACTTACTCACGTGAATTGAAACGTGAGCTAGCTTAAGGGAGTTGAGTTAGAGATCGCGATCTTACTTTCTGAACTGGCCTCATGTGTTAGTATTGACGTATGTACCACTTTCTGAATGGCTCTCTAGTCTCTCTCTCTGTACTCATATATATTTTGACATTCAAAATTTAGTTTGACATCCGTTCTGTTGGAACTTTTGTGCTTCCGAAATTTTGTTTTTCAGATAATTTTTTGCTTTCGTATGATTGGTCCTTTAAGTGACCTTACTGGGCATTTGGCTCATTCCCTTATTGTTTCTTTTATCAGGTGACAGTAGGTATGACTTTGGGATTGAAGGGCTAGCTGAGTGATCAAGAGTTAGTTGCCTTTGTTTCAGAGTTAGTATTGATATTTTGAGTGTAAAGATTGAGACAGATTGTTATTACCTAGGTTTTATTTTGGAAAACTCAGTGTCGGAGAACTTGAATTGTACAAAGGCTTGGGGCCACTGTGTTAAATGTTGATGTATTTTGGGAATGTTTAGTGTATGCTCTAAATTACTATTTTGGAGTCTTGTGATAATTATAGGATTCTATCTGATTCCTGTTTATCTGACATTAACACTGCGGAAATAAATACAGGGCGTTACAAATCTCGACGATCACAAACTTACACTGGGCCAAAGGAAGTAAGCCTAAGTCCATTACCCACATCGCGAATAGTATGGGGTTGCTCAGCAAAGTCAATGGTGTCGGCGACTATTGAGGTATTGAGAAGAAACGTTGGCATGCATCACATAGCTTAGTGTAATCTAAGGTATCATGGTGCATGGTCGGCCAATAATACCCTTATGGGAGGACTTTATGTACGAGTGCTTCTCCTCCCAGGTAGTAACCGCATATTCCCATGAGCACTTCCCGAAGGGCATACTCAGCTTTAAATGGTGTAAGATATCGGAGATAGGGAAGCGTGAACGAACGCTTGTAAAGGATGTCTTCCACGATGGCATGTCTTGCCGAGAGCGTCACAACACTTCTATCTTGTTTCTTATTTGCAGGTAAGGTGCCATCTCAAAGATAGGCTCTCATCGGATCCATCTATGAGGGCTCTCGAGTGATGTTCATCACCTCTTGCTTGGTGATGTTGGGTTCTTGCAAGAGTTCTAAATAAATAGTGTGATTGAACCCTGATCCTACCTTGTCGTCTCGTCCACTCCTTTGTATGTTGAATTCAGTTACAACTCAATAGAATGCTCGCTTACTTTGAGACTTCAGAGAAGATGCCATTCTTATTGAGTCATCTTATCATTTTCTAGGATATTTTTCTACTTCTGTCAAATATATTTGAACTTGGTTGGATAGCATCTGACTTGCATTGCGAATCTTGAGAGCCAATAGGTATGATTTTCATAGAGATTTTCACGTTTTGGTCGTTCAGTTACGATTGCTGGTATTATTTGTTCCATAAATGTTTGATTGAGATAATTGTTTGATGTGATTAACATTAGATTTTTTGTTGTATAATCATCCATGTTTCTTTGTGATTGGTGTTTGTCTAATATGTTACAAAATGAAAACATGTTATAATTGCTACTCATACTTAATCTGATTATCAGAATTTTACTATGTTCTTTTCTCAAGTGATTTTGAAATTGACAATATCACCTATGTGTATGTTTATCTAATATTAGGATTTGCATAATTTCACCTGCTCTAATATCTTGGCAACAGAACAATACAGTCTTGTGGTATTTAGAGCTTAGGTATGAGATTTTGTAGACTCCTAAGCCTTAGGTGATCTGTGATTGTGATTAGACTTTGAGACCATGAATTAAGTTTTGAATATTTGTTTAATGTTTCGGTATAAGTTTGAGATTTTGGTCGAGTCCATAATAGTAGACACCATGTTATTTTCCTTTAGATTTAAAAGCATTTAAGTGTAACCAAAGAAGAGGATTGAAGGACAGGACTACAAATTTTTAGTAAATGATATGATTGCAAGTCAGACCTGATGTGAGTTAGAGCCTTAAAATTAGTGGAGGTACGATACATGCGAGCGCAAAATCATATTTTTGCACCAGTTTAAGGAAACACATTTCTTTGTGATGGATTTAGGAACAATTTGAACTTATTTGATATAAGACATCAGAGTGTGCAGTGAAAGCGTAGTGGTTACGGTCTTTGATGTAATGGGCAAATGCTTAAAGGTATTGGTTATGCATATTGGCTTTTGTAAAGTGCAAGTCGTCCGTGACCATCACTTAGTACTTTAGTACACCATGGGTATGAAGTTAAGCTTGCTATTATCTGTGCAAAGAGTGTAGTTAGATATCTATCAATATAATATAGAGGATGCATGATAGATTAGACACTAAGTTAATTCATTTTATATGCATTGAATTTGGAGTGTCGTAAATTAAACTCAGTGAGTTTCGTTCTAGCTAAATCATCGTTCGTGAAGTTCTGGAACAGTTAGAATGCAAGTGATTGCCTGACAGGTTTGAGGTTAGCGTTAAGATTTAAACTAAATTGTTACATTTGAGTGTTCGAGGGACATCAATTTTGGTGAGAAGGGTAAATGTTGCTCAGCTACTATATTTGTAGCTATCAAAGTTATGGAGTGGAAGTGTATTGCCTAGACGTTATAAGTAATATTATCCGATATCAAATTTTGAGGACGAAGGTTATATAAGGTGGGGACAATACAACACCTCGTACTTTTTGAGGTTTTTATCTAAAAAGTAAAAGGGCATTAATTTTTATCAATAATCGAGAATTGAGGAGTCTAACGTAATGCCCTAAATTTTTAAAGGTGTCTAATTTATCGGATGTTTTGTGACACTTTGGACTAGTTAATGTTGCTAGAGTTTATGTTAAATTTATCTAGCGTGGGTCCACAATGATACCACGTGAAGTCTTTTAAAATCATAAGGTGACAAAGTCTTGACTAATGCATTTAAATTAGAATGGATAAGACATGAATAAAACGAAAAGAAAAAAGTATTAAATGGACTTAGGGTGCACTTCTCATCTGACAGCCCATATCATTGCGTTATTCATGAATCCACGTGGCTAGCAAAAGAAAAAAAAGAGAAGGAAGAAAGGACAAGAGGTGGGGTAAACATCTAGCTTTAATTTATCCGTACTAGAAGAAAAGAAAAGTGTACCATTCATTACACACGGCACTCCTGAGGCTTGCCCTAAACTACACAAAACTCCATCATAAAAGTATTTTTATTATACTAAACTACATAAATTTTTTTCCGTTAACAAAATTAATGAAAGGACGGTCATACCCCTTATAAACAAGTCAATTTACACCCCTCTCTCTCTCTCTCCCCCCTCATACACACGCCGGCACTCGCCTGATGGATTGCCATACCCACTGCCGGCACAGGAGCTGGTTCATCAAATTACCATGTTCGTACTGTCGTAACTGTTGTGACGGTGGAGGCTGGAACTCCAATCTTTCAAAACGGATCTGAAATCCGGATTTGATCCCTTCGTCCCTGCCCTAACCCTAGCAACTTTAGAGCTGGATCGAAGCCAAGGGAGATGTTTGGAAGGAAGATGTGGATGGAGAGGAAGGTGAGGGAATTGATGTGGATGTCCTTGGTGGCGACGCCGTCATCGCCGAACGACAGGTTTGAGGAGACGATCAACTCCTTCGGCCGTGACAAGACGTTGAACGACGGGTTCACAGTGACGATCAACTCTTCAGGCCTCGACGAGATGCAAAACAAGGAGCCGTCGTCATCCAGCGGGTTCTGGATTAGGCTCTATAAATGGTGCTTTAGTAGGAACTTGAAGAAAACGCTGTACAATTTCATAGCAACGCTTGGCATTTTCGCTCATATGGTACCAATTTCACAGCAACGCTATACAATTTCACAGCAACAGTTGGCAATTTCACAGAGAGAGGAGAGAGGCATCTGTGATGCAGTTTGTTCTCCCTTTCCTTGCTCTGTATGTATGTGCATGTGTGTGTGTGTGTGGGCAGTGGTCGCCATCACAGGTGATGGCGGGCATAAGTGGCAGCGGTAACTTGCCTTTTTCTGGTGAGAGAGAGGAGGAAGACATAAGGGTATTTTTGATATATCGTAATAAATCAATGTTGCCCTAATTTTTTCTCACGGTGCCCTAACGGAAATGAATCTTATGTAACACAATGACAAACTACAGGGAGCGGGCTCAGTAATAAAAATACTTAGGTCGAGCTGTGTGTAGTTTAGGACAAACATCAAGGGTGTCGTGTGTAATTTATCCAAAAGAAAAGTGATTAGGTCCTTAACAAGAACTTGGGATGTTTTGTAGAACGTTGTGTAATTTATGTTTATGGTAATTTTCTTGACCTCTGTGAATTTTTGTTTGTGGTAATTTTCTTGACCTCTGTTGTAATTTTCTATTCGAAGCAAAATCTAGTAGCAAAACATCCACTATCTTGGGCATCCGCTATCAAGAATCCACTTCTTGCTACTAGATTTTGCTTTGAGACATACCTATAAACACACATCAAATAGTGACTTTTGGTACCCATATTTTTTTGGGTCATTGGGTGTTAGTCTTACATTTGTAATCTTAACCTTTCACAACCACATTTTCTTTCTACCTCTAACATAGACAATTCTACAAGGACAATAATTAGTCGTATACCCTTTCTTGTTGCACCAACCGCAATGTCTAAATGGTGTTCAATATTTCTTTGGTTGTTTTGTATGAATATTTAACCTAACTTGTTGTTGAAAAATTTTTAGAGGCAAGGCCAAGGGATCTAATCTATGACCACCTTTGTTTAGGCCAATTCTTTGGTGTCCAAGCATGACATCCAAATTGTTTTGACCATCAACAAATTTTTTAAGACATTTTTTCAAATCACTAATCTAAAGTTTTAAATCTTCATTTTGTTTTTCTAAAGCCAAAGTTTTGCAAAATATTTGTTTTGAGCTAGGAGTGTTAGCAATTAATTCAACCAAGTTATTATTCACATGTTTCACATATAAATGGTTGGAAATGTATTCATTCTTGGCATGCAACTCATTATTTTGCATTCTCCACTTCCCAATTTGCTTATTAGCCTTAAGGAATTTTTTTGATAAAATAATTTTTTTCTTTAAAAGTTTCTTGGATTCCTCATATAGGCTATCATAAGCATCTTTGAAGCTTTCACTATCACTATCACTGCCGGAAGAAGAGCTTACCTCATCATTTGTCATGAAGCACACATTTGCTTGTTCATTATTCTCATCATCTTCATCAATTGAATCAAAGTCACTCCATGTTGGAGTATGTTCGGCATTCATTGCTTTTTCTTTCTCTTTGTTCTCTTTCTTAGAGAGTTGTCTTCTTTTAACTATTTCCCATACATCTCTTCTTTCCTTCTTTTCCTTTTTATCTATAGGACAATCCATCTTCATGTGTCCCGGCTTGTGGCACTTGTAGCAAAGCTTTTCTTTATTGCTAGCATTTTGTTGTCTTCTCCCACCATTCCTTCTAAACCTTAAGAACTTCTTCAAGTTCCTTGCAACCATTGCAATATCCTCTTCATCAAATTCTTCTTCATCATCACTTGACTCATGGTTTGAAGATGAAGTTTTAAGAGCAATTGATGTAGGCTTCTTCTTGACGTCCTCTTGATCGAAAGATTTGTATTTCGTTCGTCATTAGATAACACATCAATTCATCAAGATGAAAGATGTTAAGATTCTTCGATTCTTAGATAGTGGTGATCTTTTGCATCCCAAGTTCTTGGTAAGAACCTAATCACTTTTCTTACCAGATCACCATTAGTAAATTAAAGTATAAAATCTGTGTAACCACCTTCTTTAACTATGTCACTAATCTTTACCAATTCAGGGTCTGACGCTTGAGCCACCTTGACTCTCTCTCTATCAATGATGGTTGAACTTCCAAACGTGCTACATACCAGCCAGAATGAGGAAATCTTACCTTGACTCCTAATTTCTCCAAGCCTTCCCATACTCTTCCTACTTAGCGCATTCGCTACGACATTAGCCTTACCTGGATGATCAAAATGGTGCAATCATAGTCCTTCAACAATTCCAACCACCGTCTCTGTCTCATGTTCAACTCTTTTTGTGTGAATATGTATTTCAAACTCTAATGGTTCGTATCGATTTCACATGGTTCACCGTATAAATAATGACGCCAAATCCTCAATGCAAAAATCACAGCTGCTAGTTCTAAGTCATGGTTAGGATAATTCAGCTCATGTTGTTTAAGTTGTCTGGAGGCATAAGCTATTGCCTTACCTCATTGCATAAGCACACAACCGAGTCCTTGCAGTGATGCATCGCCATTGATGATGAACCCTCCAGATTTAGATGGCAGTGTTAAGACTAGTGCCGAAATCAGATGCTTCTTCAAATCCTGAAAGCTCTTTTCACATTCGTCGGTCACAAAAATTTAGCATATTTTTTTGTCAACTAGGTCAAAGGAATATAAATTCGAGAAAAACCTTCAACAAACCTCTTATAATAACCTGCCAATCCCAAGGAGCTTCTATTTTCTGTCACAGAGGTTGGTATCTTCCAGTTCATTATTGCTTCAATATTAGCTGGATCCACGAATATCCCATCTTTAGTCACTACATGATCCAAGAAAGAAACCTGCTCTAACTAAAACTCACACTTATTGAACTTGGCATCAAGTTTGTGCTCCCTCAAAATCTACAAAACTATAGTCAAATGTTTCTCATGCTTCTCCTCACTCTTGGAATAAACGAAGATATCGTCTATAAAGACAATCACAAACTGATTCAGGTACTTCCTAAACACCCTGTTCATACGGTCCATAAACGCGGGTGGAGCATTCATCAGACCAAAAGACATGATTACAAATTCGTCATGGCCATACCGCGTCCTAAAAGCAGTCTTTGGTACATCCTCCTTCTTTACGTTAGGCTGATGGTAACCCAATCGAATATTGATTTTCGAGAAGTGGCGTGCACCCTAAAGTTGATCAAATAGACGTCGATTCTAGGTAGTGGATATTTATTTCGGACTGTCAAGCGATTCAGCTCCTTACAATCGATATGTAAACGCATGCTCCCATCCTTCATTTTAACAAACAATACTGGCGCACCCGAGGGAGACACTCTAGGACAAATCATACCTTTATCTGAGAGTTCTTGTAATTGCTCCTTTAGTTCCTTAAGTTCAGTAGGAGCCAACCTGTAGGGTGCCTTGAAGATAAGTGTTGCACCGGGAATCAAATCAATAGTAAACTCAATCTCCCTATCTGACGGAGGACCCGACAAGTCTTCTGGAAACACATCCAAAAATTCACGAACCACAGGGACATCCTCAAACCTTACTCCGGTTATGCGAGTGTCATGAATGTGAGCCAAATAACCTCTACAACCCTTCCTAAGAAGAGGTTTGGTGCGTAGAGATGAAATTAAATTAGGTAGGTACTGACCTCTGTGAATTGAGTTTCAAAGTTCACTTTGAAACTGAATTCACAGAGGTCAGTACCACAAGTCGGGACACATGAAGATGGATTGTCCTATAAGAAGACGTCTAGTAGAGAGCGACATCCCTGTCAATATCCCATTTTGTTGCTACCGTCTTCTTAGTTTTTAAAACAGGAATTGAATCCACTTTTGGTGTGAAATATTCACAGAGATCAGTACTACATGCCATCCCTTTCAAATTAAATTGTGTAATTTCTGTTTGTGGTAATTTTCTTGACCTCTGTGAATTTAGTTTCAGCTCCATTGTCACATTCATTTCTATTGATGCATTTGTTTTTGTTGCTCCAACACTCCAAAGAATCCACTTTTGGTGTGAAAGAGCTGCTTTCTTCATAAATTGCATGACATCTCTAACTTTAGCATATTGAGCCAGTTTATTGGGTCATTCGCATTAATCAGAGTACGTGAACCTAAATGTATGTTCGCACGTGTCCGCTGTTGGATTCGTAATTTAGGATAGGTTATTAGTGCAACAGTCCAATTGGATTTCATGCCTCTTATAAGTCGGCTATATCTCCAAATTATATGCTAGGTAGTTGGAAATAAGCTCAAATGGACTCAAACGCTGGAGCAAAAGGCGTGGAACTTCTGCTATGCGCCCTTTGAGCTAAGGCTGTACAACATGCATTGCAATGTTGTAGAGGCACCAAGACTTTGGCCTATAAAAAATCTTGACAATGTTGCTGACCCAGGAAAGACATTTAGTACTAAGTATTAAATGCTCTCACTTATCTAGGTCCAAAAAGCAGAAAGGGAATGTTAAAAAGCACTTTTCATGTTTATCTACACACTTATGGAGATATGTGATTATGTCATTGCTAATGATACTTGCCGAGACAAGTTTAACGTTGGCAATAAATGTAGAATTGCACTTTTGATTATAAAGAAATGAAGAATTGTATTCATTGGTGTGTCTTTACATAATGGCAAAGCATGCCTTTATATACTACACAACCATCAGTTTAGATCCTAAAATCAAGCTAATCTAGATCCAAGAATCAAGTTAATTTAGATCCAAGAATCATGCTAATTTAGATCCGAAAATCAAGCTAATCAAGCTAAAATCAAGCTAATATGAGATTATTCTCCTTTACTCCCCCTCAAGTTGGAGTATGGATATTTGAAATGCCCAACTTGCCCAGTAAAATGTGGAAGCGTTCCTGGCCAAGTGCCTTGGTGAAAATGTCTGCAAGCTGATATTGAGACGAAATTGGTCGAGGTAATAAAGCTTTGGACTGAGTGTGGTGCCGAACAAAATGACAGTCTATTTCAATGTGCTTTGTGCGCTCGTGGAACACTGGGTTGGCCACAATGTGTAATGCGGCCTGATTGTCACAAAATAAGGAAACTGGATTTTGATGAGAGACCCCTAAATTAGAGAGGAGTCGAAGTAGCCAAATAATCTCACTTGCGGTGGTGGCCATTGCCCTGTATTCTGCCTCAGCGGTGGAACGCGAGACTATGGATTGTTTCTTTGAACGCCAGGAAATGGGTGAAGATCCCAAAAACACGATATACCCAGTGGTAGATTTGCGAGTTGTTGGGCAGCCAGCCCAATCGGCATCGCAATAAGCACGTAGTGATAGAGAACTATTGGAAGAGAGCAAAATACCTTGACTTGGCTTGTGCATGAATTGACTTAGGATGTGAACTACATAACTTATGTCTGGACGAGTGATCGTGAGGTAGAGTAATCTGCCAATGAGACGTCTATACTATCCTGGATCATCACATAGTTCTCCTGAATTAAGATCAAGTTGATGTTGTTCAGCCATGGGTGAGGAAGATGGCTTGCAACCTGTTAGACCACATTCCGTTAAAATGTCAAGAACATATTTGCGTTGGCTTAACACGATGCCATCAGAAGAACGTGCCACCTCAATGCCGAGAAAGTACTTGAGTTTACCGAGATCCTTAATATGGAACTTAGTATCCAAGTAGTGTTTTAGCCAAGAAATTTTAGCTGAATCAGTCCCCGTGACAATCACATCGTCAACATAAATAAGGACAGCAAGAAAAGATCCTTTAGGAGCGAAGGTGAATAAAGAATGATCAGATTGAGACTGAATAAAACCAACTACAAGTAAGGACTGAGTAAACTTGTGATACCAATTGCGTGAAGCCTGACGAAGCCCATAAAGAGACTTTTGAAGACGACACACACGATTCTCCCCCTGTTTAGAAAAACCTTGAGGAATCTTCATGTATACTTCCTCTTCTAGCTCTCCATGCAAAAAGGCATTGTTGACATCCAACTGATGGAGTTCCCATTTCTTTATTGAAGCAATGGCAAGAAGACACCGTACCGTAACTAGTTTGGCAACTGGTGCAAATGTTTCATGAAAATCTAGACCTTCAATCTGGGTGTATCCCTTAGCCACAAGTCGCGCTTTGTATCTCTCCATAGTGCCATCTGGGTGGAATTTGACTTTATATACCCACTTAGAATCAATGGCACGTTTTCCAGATGGTAATGGCATAAGTGTCCAAGTGTTATTAGCTTCCAAAGCAGAGATCTCCTTGGCCATGGCATCCTTCCAATGAGCATGTTTCACTGCCTGAGAAAAATATTTGGGCTCATCGACCGAAGAGATGGCCGCTAAAAATGCAGTGTGAGTTCTAGAAAATTTGGAATAAGAAATATTATGGGACAAAGGATATACCGTCGAGTTAGCAGATGGAGAGGAAGAGTGCGAAGTAGATGAACTCGGGGCAAGGGATGGTGGCAATGTATAATTGTACCCAGAAAGATTCTTGGACACCTGTCTTGTGCGCTTAGAAGGTACAACCGGAGGTTCATTTATAGGTAAGGCAGATTGCTCAGTTCTGATGGGTGACTGTATGGTAGATGGTGACAACTCAGCAGATCCTGGTGCTTGATCCAAGGGTATCTGGTCTTGAGATGATGATGATCCAAGAGATAGGGGTTCAAGGTCGACGTTGTGGGGTGAGTTTGATCTAGTTGGCACATCACTGGTCTGAGTTGATTTACTAGTTTCACCTGTGGGTGCATGGCTAGCTGCTTGCACTCCCAATCAACTGAAAGATGATCTGTTAACCCAAAAGGAGTGTGGCAGGTTTGTAGGTCAGCAATATTATCCTTTTTGTCAGCAA
The DNA here is from genome assembly GCA_033070095.1 of Escallonia herrerae. NCBI lineage: Eukaryota > Viridiplantae > Streptophyta > Magnoliopsida > Escalloniales > Escalloniaceae > Escallonia > Escallonia herrerae. The sequence goes on along the minus strand of JAVXUP010003179.1, from coordinate 17,818 downwards.
AAGGAAATATGCTTTCAAAAAACTGAACATCTCTTGAAGAGTAAATCACTTTGCTCTCCAAATCATAAATCCTATATCCTTTCTGCCCATTGGGATAACCAACAAATATGCCAGACTTACTTCGAGGGGCGAACTTATCATGTGGCTTGCCATTCATGTGTCCATAATAGAGACATCCAAAAGTTCGCAAATGATCATAGTTAGGTACCTTACCAAATAATACTTCATAAGGTGTTCGGTTTTGGAGCACAGAAAGTGGCATGCGGTTGATTAAGTAAGCAGCGGTAAGTACGCACTCCCCCTAAAATCTGACTGGAAGTTTGGCCTGGAATCGTAAAGCTCTAGCTACCTCTAAGAGATGTCTGTGCTTTCGCTCCACCACTCCATTTTGTTGCGGTGTATCCGTGCAGCTTGTTTGTCTGTCCATTCCATTCTCAAAATAATGATGTAATAATTCACGATGTCCAAATTCAAGACCGTTATCAGTTCTAAAAACCTTGATTCTGGTGTTAAATTGTGTCTGAACCCAGTTGAAAAACATCAAGAGGTAGTGTCTAGTTTCGGACTTGAACTTCATGAGAAAGACCCATGTGGCTCGACTATGATCATCAACAATCGTGAGAAAATAATGTGACCCAGAATGAGATTTAGTACGGTATGGACCCCATATATCACAATGGACTAAATCAAAGTTGTGCATCGATTTATTTTTGCTATGTGGAAAAGGCAATCTAGTTTGTCTGGCCTTGCAACAAGCATCACAAAATAAAAGTTTTGGCGAATTGAAAGTAACAGGTAAGTTGGAAACCAGCGAGATACGGTTCATTGGTAGATGCCCTAAACGACGGTGCCATAAATCCGCAGTGTTATGTCCTTTTGACAGAAGCGCCTTCCCCGCCCTCGTTGGTTCCAAATGATATAAGCCATTTCGCACTCTACCTACTTCAATCAGCTTCCTCGAGAGTAAGTCCTGTATCACACAAAATTCAGATCCAAAAATTAGAACACAGTTGAGATCTCGAGTCAATTTACTGACTGATAATAGGTTAAAACAAAAATTAGGCACTCCCAAAACTTGTTCGAGATGCAAATTGGGGCCAAGATTTACTCGTCCCAAAGCATGAACTGGGACGGTATCACCGTTGGGAATTTGAACCGGGGGTACACCTGGATTTGTATAAGCATCGGACATAGTATCAAGTTTACATGATATATGATCCGTGGCCCCTGTATCAATAATCCACGAGTCTGGCTTACCAGATATATTTTGTGAGGTCATATTTGCAGAAGGCCCATTAGTGGGTCCTGATTGGCGGCCCAAAAGATCAACAAGTCTTTGCATTTCACTGGGTGTGAAGCTTGGAAATGACACAGACTCGTCGGATGTGGCAACGAATTGTTCTGGTGCGAGGTTTAAGGGACCAGTTCTTGAAATGCTTTTTAGCCCAAAACAGGACGTTAAATTGTTTAAAAGGGTATTTAAAATATTTTTGAGATTTTTCTGGTGCGAGGGCCACCAGGGATGATTTGGTAATTTTTCACCCAAATGGGGTGTTTTGATAATTTTACGTATAAGAAGTATTTTTTGGTAAATTCACATATTGTAGGCATACTTTAATGACTTTACTCACGGGAAGGAAGATCCAGTGATTTAGATGGGAGAGGAGTGTTTTTGGCAAATTTAGACGCTAGGGGTATTTTGGTAATTTCACATACTCGACGGCTGGGTCATTCTGGGAAGAGGAGTGGGTTGCTATTAAGTTTGTAGTATCATAGCATAAATTGTATTATAATAATAAGATTGTTCTGTGCGGTTAAAGCGGAGAATATCTTGGTTAGACTCGCTTAACTTTGGATCCAAATAAGGGTTTCCATTTGGAACCTGGGTAAGGATATCCGTCCAAACCCAAAATTTTTCAAGTTGTCATCGTATTTGGTCTTTTAAATTATTGTGATTGTTGTCAGACTCTTTGGTAATGATTTCTATCTGTACCCTGATGGCAAGGAATTTCTTCCAAGCCCAAATTTCGATAATTTGTGTTCGTATATGTTCGTTTGATTAGCTCATGGCTATTCATGAACTCTAATGACGAATTGATAGCCGCATGTTTATTTTCCGTTGATAACCTAATATTGAGCCTAAATCGGTTATTTAAATTCATGTCGATGCTCATTATGTCGAGCATTCAATTATTTGTTGATTTAGTAGTTGTTGCCTTCTATAATATTGATCTAGAAATCTGTTTTGTTTGAGGCGTTATAAGGATGGTTTGTTCATGTATGCAGCGTAGGCTAGTACCTTGATAAAAAGGACTAGTTATTGTACATTATGCATATGTTCTCTGTATTGTGCATTGTGTGTGTGGCTTTGCCTCTGCTCATGGTCAACGTCTTTTGAATTTATTTACTTTGTGTCTTTAAAGGATTGTTTTGAATATGATCAAAAATGATTGTTCGGATATCTGATCAAAAGGGATCGAGTTGAAACTCTTCCCCATATTTATATGAAACTATGTGTGTTCGTTTGAAACCCTTTCCCATATTGTCTCTGAACTATCGTACTCATTTTGAAATTCTTTGAAAAATTATTTGAATATGTGAATCATTTTCTAAATTCTTCGTTTGGTCCTTGAGCAACCTTATTGAGCTCTTAAATGCTCACTCTAGTTCGATTCCTTTCTACAGGTAATGATCAACTATAGATTGCTTGGGAATGGGTTAGAGCCTGAGTGAGATTCTGGAGTGCCCAACACTATTTTGCACAGTAGGACTCCTGCGTGGGTCGGTACTATTAGCTTGTTCTGTAAAGAACCTAAGTTTTAATAATTTAAGTTTATGAAGTTTTTTCTATAACCTTTTATTTTAGAAAATTTAGGTTAATGTGTTGGAAGTTGGATTTGAGTTGAGATTGTTTCTATTGATGAGCAGGGTCTGATGTGATGTGGTTGATTAACGTTCCAAGAGTTCAGCGTGCTGAAGCTCTGGATAAAACCACACTTTCGACATCCAATTAATGGCTGAGATTAAGGAGAAAAGAATAGACATCATACGTAGAATTTTGCCCTTGCTACTTCCTCTCTCTCTCTCTCTCTCTCTTTATCTCTCTCCCCCGGAGATATTGACAAAAACCCTAACCCATTCTTATGCTGCTCTACAACAACCTTCTTCTCAATCACACCCACATCTCACCCTTTGAAACACACACAATGCACAAAAATATAATAATAGTAATAAACCCTTGCACTCAACACATCAACACCTCTCTAAAACACACCCAAAACCACACTTTATACATCCAATTAATGGCTGAAATTAGGGAGAAAAGAATAGAGATCATACCTATAATTTTTCCCTAGCTACTCTCTCTCTACCCCCCCCCCCCCCCAAGGTTTCATGTAAAAAAAAAGGCTAGACATTTTTGTGTTGGATGAACCTAAGCTAGCTTGTATATACACTAACCCTAAAAAAAAGAATTTGCATAAAAAACCCCTGGACTCTAATTATTTTTTTTCTAAGCTTATTCGCTAACTTTCATTAGTTTTTTATTGTACACAGTCTCATTGTTTGCATTCTATGGGTATTATAATTTGTCGTTCAAGGACGCAACGAGTATTGTTCCCAATAATTGTTGCTAAAAGTCCCAAACAATAACACTCGGGACAATGGTTGCTACAGACCCCTAAATAATATCACTTACACCGTTACCAAAGCAATAAGTAACTGGTTAGAAATTACAATAAAATTATCCCTAAGTTTGGGGTATTACACAAAGTTCCCAGACGAAGACATTTTTTTGTATTCGAAACCAGATGGCAAACAAAGGGTTCGGGGTAGGGATACTTTTGATCTCGGACCGTATACCCCAATAGCCATTAAGTTGACTTTTGAAGATACTAATAGTATTCCCGAAAATGAGGCATGCATCATCTGATTGGAAATATCTTTGAGTCTAGGTGTGAGAGAAGTCACAGTTTATGGGGATTCAACTCCGATCATCCATTAGATCTAGGGAATGTGAAGAATTAGAGATGAACATCTACAAGCCTACCATGCTCATTTACAAAAAAATTGTAGGCAAATTTGAAGGCATAAAATTCCCATTACTTCTTTGGCATAAGAATAATTTTGCTAATGCATTAACAATGCTCGCTTCAATGGTAGAGATACTCGATGAACAATAAGTGGAGCCATTTGTCATTTGAAAATAGGATCGACCAGCCTTTGGTTTCATCATTGTACTAATAGATGAAACCTGGACAGAAGATGTCTGGTACACAAACATACAAAATCTAATCCGAGATGGTAAATATGACCAAGGAGCTTCCCCTAAAAACCGCGTGTCTCTAAGAAGATGGGTATCACAATTTATCATGTGCGATCAAAACCTATACAAGAGGTATTATGACCGGGAGCATCTGTTGTTCGTCACAGAGAGAAGGTTGTCAGATCATGGAAGATATACATTCAGGCTAATATGGAGCCCACATGAATGGCCAGATGTTAGCAAAATAGGTACTTCATCAAGGATATTGTAAGACTACCACGGAACAAGATTGAATGGACCACGTACTGAAATGCCATAAGTGTCAGGTATACGCCAACTTGCAACATTTCCCCCCTTGGGAGTTGTACAACATGATATCTCCTTAAGCCTTCTCAGTATAAGGAATAGACGTGATTGGTAAGATCAGTCAGAAAGCTTCTAAGGGACACGAGTTCATACTCGTGGCCATATTTTACTCCACGAAGTTGGTAAAAGCCGCATCATATGTCATGCTGAATGTGAAGAAGGTATCTCAGTATATTCTGACCAATATTATCTATCGGTATGTTTTTGACACAAGTTGATCTATGATGACGGGTTGCATTTCAAAGGAGAGGTTAGAGATTTGCTTAAAGAATATGGCATCGTCCGACACCAATTTTCATCATATCGTCGGTAGACCAATGGGGTTGTAGAGGTTGCCAACAAGATATTAAGCATTTCCCGAATAAAATGACAAATTCTTGTTGAATATGGCCAGACAAACTTCCCTATTCCCTCTGGGGCGATAGGACATTAATGAGCTCATCTATCGAGTTACATCATACTCTTTGGTTTACGGCGCGGAAGCAGTCCATCATGTAGAATTAGAAGTAGCCTCTTTTAGGGTATTGTTGGAAAATCAAACAACTGAGGAAGATTTGGTGTGGGATCATTTCAAAGAGTTAGCATTAGCGGATGGGAAGAGATTAAAGTGTCTTTTACCATGTCTAGGGTTACCCAAAGTGAATCGCTCGAGCATTCAACAAACGGGTAAAAGGACGTGGTTCAATTTAGATCAAGTAAAGAAATACGATGTTTGAATATAGAATTGTAAATGAACTACAACTGATCTGATCCTCCGTTAAGAACACTACCCATCACACACATTTTAATGTAACACTTTAGACAGAGGTACGTAGGTAGCCGCAAAGATGCCTCAAGTGCGATCAAATACTAATAAATAATTTTTGTTCCGATGGCTATGACTTTGACTACATTCTTGATAACAGTAAATAAAAAGCCCACTAGGTGGAAAACTGTGCAAAAGGCGGCCTAAGCAAAGGATAGGGCAAAACAAAGAATAATTCTTATAAGTCTTTTAAGCAACCAAAGTGTGATACATTTATCATTATGTTGCCATGTTCCTCTTTTCTTTCCCAAAGAAGAATGGTTATCCTCATCTAGGAAGATAATTGAACCAAATGTCCACTTATCCTTCCTGTTAAAAGTTAGCCTCTCCAATGCAAGAATCCTCTCTATTTTATTTCCTACCTTAGTCACCAAATTGCTCCCCATCTTTTCAATCTTTACCCCTCATCCTCAGTTTTGATCAAACCTACACTAAGCATAAGCATCTACACAATCTTCCAAACCAGGGATTGCCTTGGCAGTTAGCCATTTTCTAGCATCGAATTTCTCTTCATACATTCGAGAACCAATCAAAGATTGCTGAATCCGTGTGACCCTAGCCTCCTCTTCCATCTGAGGTCGATGAAAGCACTAAACTGTAATTTGAATCGATTTACGAGAGTCCTAGAAGTCAAGCCCTAAACCTTCTTACAAACGGGTTTCTTTTATAGCCTTCGTGAGAAATTTGGTTTCCCTACTGCTCAGAAAGTCCCAATCCAATTTAGCTCGTAATATGTTCTCAACTGTCTCCAAATGCTAGGCCACAACCAATTGATATAGAAATTTGACAGTAATGAAGGATCAGAGGCTATACCATTGCTACTCACCTTGCCTCTAGGGAATGATGACAATCTGGATGAGTCTCCCACCTTTGAGAAACAGTCCAAACCAGAGAAGAGTGAGTTCTCGTACTGGGAAGAAATTGATGCAATATAGGAATGATTTGCTCATAACCGGACTGCCGAAGAAACCGACAAGTAAAATTAAAAATACGAGAAACATAGTCCTATGAGGCAGACACAATGATATCTGGGAGTCTGCAAGATTGGTCCGTGAGTCCTCCACCAATTGTAATACCAACGGTTATCTTTGGATTTCTTCGTACAGAATAATCGGGTCCAGGCATCAATACCCAACGATCCTCAAAGAAGAAGGTCTTGGAGTGGAAAGATTGAGGATAATATCTCACTTAGCCAGTACAACTATCAATTGCATGTCATCCAAGAGCCACATGTAGAGAATCATGGGGCTACCCCGAAACGCTGCACTTTAGTAATAACGTTGATGGTTTCCACAACCACTGGTGGGACTAACGTCCTCCTCTATAAAGAGAAATAAGACACGAGGTCTACTAACCTCAATTAGTAACTCCCGGACCCACTATCATAAAATGCTTAGCAGCCAAATATAGCACAAAAGTGACCACTCGGCCACTCGCATATCGCATGTCGTAATTGTCCGGTTTACTGGAGAAATATTTCATCATGGAAAAAGGAAGAATGTGCTTACCGCGACTGAAAGATTTTGCATGTTCTGCCCTGACCTCCAATAAGCACATGAGTGACAGATGTGGTCGGCCTCGCCTCCTTTGGGGGTCGGCCTCGGCCTCCCCTTAAGGGTTGGCCTTTGGCCTCCATACTTAAAACCTTCTCTTCTCTTCAAAGGACCATGCATCATTCGCGACCCTCATCGTCTGTCGCCCGAACGTCACCCCGCGACCCCCGTCGCCCGGACATCACTTCGCGACCCCTGTCGCCCGGACGCCACTCCACGACCCTCATCGCCCGGACATCACCTCGGGACCCCTGTTGCCCAGATGTCACTATTCGACCCCAGTCTCCCAGACGTCACTCCACGGCCCCCGTCGCCAACGTCCGGGCGCCGCACTCTAAAATTTGCGAGCCGCCCAAAGAACATCCTTATGAATGATAACTACGTGCAAACTCCTACCATTTAGGCAAAAAAGAAGCCCATATGAGTCAATGAGCTCTCCCTTATTGAAAGAATTGGCAAAGGATTGGAACTGAGTCTCAAAAGTTATCAGACAGTCTTCAAAAGCCATTGAGATTCACCAATGAGAGTCTTTTGGCTTTTATAAAGGGTACATCTCGAATACGTATAAGAGTGAAACCCTAAGTTGTCTATAGATAGGATTGACACTTTAAAAGTTATCTGACGAACCGAATGGTCTTCGATAAACCTGATGGTTCAAAAAATGGAATTTGCTTATGATCAACAGGCTGATTTTATGCCCAAAATAAGTTTTTCAAAGATACCTTCCTAACTAACTGACCGGTTTGTCTGTGTAGGGAAGTTTTGGTTAGGGCTGGTCTGTTTGCAGGCCAAACCCTATACCTATTCTTAAAACAACCAAACTCTGATTTTTTCCCTATGTGTGTGTGCATACATATGAGATTGTAAAGAATTTCTTACTAATAGATAGAAAATTCTTCACTTAAAAACCAATAACATATAAAACATTGTTTGATAAATAGTTCCTAATAAACTCCTAGCCTAAGACTTCCTAGGCCTAATCTTTCAACTTCATTTCTTCATGGGCTTCTTCAAGCTTGACTTTCATCGTTAAAGCCCGATGCTTGCTGTTCTTTGTATTCCTCGTCCTTGGGGTGAATCCAACAGTAGAGACTCGATCATCACCTTGGGCTTCCCGTAGGTCTTGTAGAGCCTAGTGGCGACTCTAGTGGATCGACAGATGGGCAAATCCTTATATTGCGAAAGGGCTAGGGCTTTGTTCTTAGTCATGCTCGTAACCTCCATAGCTTTCTAAGTTCCTGACTCTGGTTTACGAACGGGCCATAGGGGAACTCGGCACATCACCCTCGTCTTTTTTTGGTCTCCTTTTCATGTAACCAAAGTTCCCTCTGTCAAGCTCTGAAGGGTACCAGCTGCAGGTTGAGAGAGCTCTCACGCTGCTCAACACCCGATCCACCATTCGATGGCAGCCTTGAAAGGGTAGGTGTAGGCCTGTCAGTAGTCTCTCCCGATGGCCCATAATCCTCCAGCAGGTCACGAAGAGTGGCCACCAAGCCCTTCGAGTTGTGTATCATCCAATAGGCATCTCTGAATAACCCACTTGGGACCTACAAACTGGAATCATGTAACTAGAATAATCAGGAAAAGAAATAAAAGGACAAAGTCAAGAAATTACCGTCTTCAGTTGGTTTAAGGGACCAGTTCTGTCTTGTGGCCCTTCCCCCTCAGAAAAAATTGGCACTACCTGGGAAAGGGAAGGGATACCTTCCATCTCTCCTCCCCCTTCGCCTTCCCATTCTTGCTTCTAGCCGCAGGGCATGCTGAATCTTTTGTGCCCACTCTACCGTCAAGTGAGGAGCTAGATTCTCTCGAATAAACTCCTCATAGGTCCAAGGACCATTCAGCCACCTTAAGGAGGACACGACTATCCCCCTCATGAAGCTCTGCTATAACCCCTGGTCAAATTTCTGAGTCTTGTACATATCCTCAAGTAGAGAGAAACTAAGATTCGAGTGTTACTAGAATAGCACCCGCTTGCCCATGTAAAAATCCTCCTAGGAGTATCACACCAATAGATGCTTGCATTGGGTGAGTTCTAACTCTTCTTGGTAGAGCTCCTCCCTTGCCATTTGGATGGCGATCCCTAGAAGGAAAGAAAGGAGTTTGTATTGTCACGACCCAAACCCACAGGTAGGCTTGCGAGCTAGGCACGTAACCGGCCGTAGACCCAATAGACTCCAACCGAAGGCTCTGCCAGGCCTTACTCGCCAAAAGACCAATATTAACTGCAACGAAAATTAAAACTTCTACAAGATCTTAATTACATTTTCATATTTTCATTTGAATACATCGCTTATACTAAATTTCTTATAACTCCGATTGCCAACAACTAAAGCTAAACCAACAATCTAAATGTTTAGCAACTCATAACATGCAGTCTTCGAAGCTCCGCACCAAATTGTTTCTTCCTATGCTCCTCACCATCACATAACTTTTAACCTGAAATGATAAGTAAGGGATGAGCTTCCATGTGCTTAGTAAGTAACTAATGATTCAACTAGGTGGACCATAGCATGTCATAAAATAACTCATAATAATTTAAACCAACATTTAAAAATCTAAAATCATAAGTAATCATCTGGTAAATGACGTGAAACAAAAACTGATATATAAAATCATTAACACAAAAACTCATGACAACCACTTCAATCCCAACATTAGCTCAAACGATATGATGCGGTCAGCGTACAGGCCCCACGACTAGGTCCCGAAATCCCTCCTCCAATCCTGATAGAACTCTATGGACACAAGGGCAAACCACGAGCAACAGTACTGTGCATCAACGTACAAGCCCCGTTGACCAAGGCCTAAAATCCAACTTTCTCCTGTTGGATATGGGGCACTGCAAACGAATAAACATCACTTTTTGATTCATCGTAAGCGCAACCACTCATCAATTGAGGGTCAAACCATCCTCATACCCCTTTCGATAGTTTTCAAGTTGTATAATATTCACAATAAGGTCAGGTTCCAAAACATCTCATTTGTACCAAATATTTCAAATCTGAGATCCATTTCAATTTCTAAACAAAATATCATTTCCATGCTGGTCCGGTTTTTCACGAGAAATAAATCATTAAAAGCTTTGTTTAGCAATTCAAGCCAAACATCTAGACGTAATTTAAAACAGTCAATGCTAAACTCAACTGTTTGTCAGTAGATAAACATATATGTTGTTCATACCCTATTCTGGTCGCAACCCAGGACCCGCTAAGGGACCCATTTTGCACGACACATCACCCAGTCAGCGGTCAACTTTTCAACACTCGAGAGCCGGTCAAAGCAACGCATGCTCAAGTCATGTGAACTGCTCGTGAAGCGACCTCGGCATGCCTTCCACCTTGGGGGTCGGCCACCTCAAGGGCTCGGCCACCCTATGGGGTCGGCCACCCTTGGGGGTCGGCCACCTGCCTTGACGATTGACAACCGTCGTTTGGGACCGCGCTCCGCTGTAGTCGCAACGACCGTCGCTTTCGGCCGCACTCCGTCGTAGTCGCAACGACCGTCACTCTCGGCCATGCTCCGTCGCCGCGACGACCGTCGCTCTCGGTCGCGCGCCATCCACGCAATGACCCCTATTGCTCAGACGTCACTCCGCAACCCCTGTCGCTCGGAGAAAGTTACTTTGCGACCCTCGTCGCCCCCACTCCGTCGCGCCCATGCACCGCTCCACAGATACAGTCGCGTCCCCCTAGCGCTCTCTGTCACATTACAGTGCCCCCGACACCTCACTCACTTTGCCGCGCCCTTGCGCCCTGCGAATGATACGTGCCCCCGGCACTAAGTATTGCTCCGTGACAGTCATCGCCGCGCCCTTGCGCCCCGCTGACGACACGTGCCCCCGGCACTAAGTATTACTCCGCGACAGTCGTCGCTGTGCCCGTGCACCACGTCCATGACATGTGCCCATGGCACCAAGTATATCTCCGCGACGTTCATTGCTGCGCCCTTGCGCCATTCTCATGACGCGTGCCTCCGGCACCAGGTAAGGACTCGCGATAGTTGTCGCAGCGCCCATGCGCCACAATCAAATGTCTCGTGCTGTAGGCACCGTGCGCATGCGCCACAATCATGTTATATGCTTACGGGATGGGCTCACAACCTGAAAGCCATCGCCGTCTTCATTCCGGGGGGCTTCGCTCCGTGCTCCGGCACGAGGACCCTTCGCAGCGGGATAGGCGACTCCTCCGGAACACTATCTCCTCTAGGGTGCCTGCGTGACTGGCCTACATGCTCTAGCACTGGGGGCTCGCGTCGGCACCCTTAAGGACTTTGACCCCCGGGTCACTCCAAGATGGGAACAAGTCTTCGGAAGGGCATCTTGCCTAGTCCACCTGGCAGCTAAGCGTCGGGTCTTCCCCACCGCTGCCAGGCCTGTGGGATTCAGTAAGGGCTTGGACTGGAGGCTGGGGCAACGGGCTACTCTGACCATGCTACCGCGGCATGATCAGTCTCCTCAGACAGGCAGAGAGATGTTGCAAGGGCAGGGCAACGCGAATTTGGGAACCGACAGTCCAACGGAGAACCTGTATTTATGGACCCCCTGGTGACGTGTCACCCTCAGGGGGTGACACGTGTCAGCTGATGACACATTGATGACATCGGCACCTTATCCCTTTAAATAGGGGACCTTGGATTTCATTTGGGGGAACTCTCTCATTTGTCATTCTCACTTTCTCTCTCTAGAAAGACATTCTCTCTGGAATTCTAGTGAGAGAAACACACTTAGGCTCACGTCCACGAACCCTCGACGCTGCGCCCTCATCACGGACCGTCGGCTGTCGCCCCTGTTCGTCGTCCCCCTGCCTGCGTGGCGCTGCCAGCCCTCGCGACCTGTCTGGGGAGCCTTGCCCTCGGCCCTTACACCGTCCCTGCTGTCTCCCGCGTTGCCTACCTGGAAGCTGACACAGACTGCATCCTCTGTGGCACCTCCACGTAGCATCGAACCATTTTCAGCATCATCATTTTGGCGACTCTGCTGGGGAGGTGAGCATCGTGTTGCAGTCTGCATATCTTCCAGACTCAGGCACCATGCATGTGCAGCGGAGGGCTACGAGGACTACCAACAGTGCAGTTCATTCCTTGCCTGACACACTCACGCAACCATGCCTCAGCAACGTATGGCTACCAGAACTACCAATCACATCCTCTACCCAGCCATTTAAGAGGCCGTCATTTCCAGACTTGGAGAATATTCAAGCTAACATTGTTCTACTGGCACCACCCTTGGTGTTAAGTCTCACTTCATTGGGGGCTTCACCCCTTGCCTACCCCAAGCAAGCCAAGCTCCCTACCCCTTCTGCATGCCTCTCATTGCAACGACTTGATACGTGGTGCACGGGGTGGCTCGAGCCACGCTACTAAGTCTCAACTCTGTCAGCCAACATCCCCCTCGGGCAGTACGACCTCGCGGGCATGCATGCAACACATCATGCCAACCCACCCGTGCCTCGGTCACTCAGTCGGTCGTCGATGCCGACCCACCGCTGAGCTCCACTCTCCCTCTTCAACACTTGGAAAAATTTCTTCATTTTTTGTGGTCGGGTCGTCACCCCCACGACTTCACTCGGCACCCTCCCCTTTTTTCAACACTTGGAAAAATTTCTTCATTTTTCGTGGTCGGGTCGTCACTCCCACGACTTCACTCGGCACCCTCCCCTCTTTTCAACACTTAGAAAAATTTCTTCATTTTTCGCGGTCGGGTCATCACCCCCGCGACTTCACTCGGCGCCCTCCCCTCTTTTCGATACTTAGAAAAATTTCTTCATTTTTCGCGGTCGGGTCATCACCCTCGCGACTTCACTCGGCACCCTCCCCTCTTTTCGACACTTAGAAAAATTTCTTCATTTTTCGCGGTCCGGTCATCACCCCCGCGACTTCACTCGGCGCCCTCCCCTCTCTTCGACACTTGGAAAAATTTCTTCATTTTTTGTGGTCGGGTCGTCACCCCCACGACTTCACTCGGCACCCTCCCCTCTTTTCAACACTTAGAAAACTTTCTTCATTTTCGCGGTCGGGTCATCACCCCCGCGACTTCACTCGGCGCCCTCCACTCCGTCTTCAACACTTAGAAAAATTTCTTCATTTTTCGCGGTGGGGTCATCACCCCCGCGACTTCGCTTGGCACCCTCCCCTCTCTTCGACACTTAGAAAAATTTCTTCATTTTTCGCAGTCGGGTCATCACCCCCGCGACTTCGCTCAGCACCCTCCCCTCTTTTCGACACTTGGAAAAATTTCTTCATTTTTCGCGGTCGAGTCATCACCCCCACGACTTCACTCGTCGCCCTTGTCACTCTTCAACACTTAGAAACATTTCTTCATTTTTCGCGGTCGGGTCATCACCCTCATTCTACACTTAGAAAAATTTTCACAAAAATTTTTCACCCTCCGGTGCTCTCTCCAACACTTAGAAAATTTTTCACGAAAATTTTCATCAATCCCCGACCTCCCTTTTTCTCTCCCTTTCACCTCAATATTATTTCTTCCTCCAAATTTTACATCCCCTCTCATGCTCCTTTTATAGGCTCCACAAAAAAAAAATATCGCATTGCATTTTTTTATTTCCAAAATCAAAATCAAAAAGCAGCCCAGATGGGCAGAACCTGACCGCGAGGGCCCCGACCCGCGCCTGCCCTGCCCCGTTTCCCCTTTTTTTCACTCAGTTCCAAACCGTCAACCCGCCCCACCCGAACCGTCCCGTACCCGACCCGGATGCCAGAACCCTAATCTCTTCTCCATCTTCCTCCATGCGCTGCGCCTGCTTCGTGCCGCCACTGACCCTTCAGCCTCCCCATCTCGGCCTTCGCCTTCCGGCGGCAGACCCTTCCCGGCGTCGTCACTACTCCCGCCGACCACCTCTCCCCTTCGGCTCTATCCCTCTGCTCTTCCCCCGACCCCTCGTGCCCCACGGCGCCATGGCCGCCGCCGACCCCTCTTTCCCTTCTCTGCTCGGCCTTTCTCCCTGCAACCCACCTGGCCGACCCCACTACTCCCCCGACCCCCCACCCCGCCGACCCCCCCTCGGCCCCTCATCTCTCTTCCTCTCCCCTGATCCCGTCAGCCAGCAGACGGTGTTGCAGTCTCGCTCCTTCGCCCTTTTCTCTCCAACTTCGGCCACTCATCACCACACAGCTGGCCGACCCCCCATGGCCGACCCCTCTGGCCGACCCCCCTGCTACCCCAACTACCCCGCCGACCCCCCCTCGGCCCCACCCTACCTCTCTCCTTTCCCCCGCCCACGGCGGCCATGGCAGCCTGCCGCCACCGCGCCATCCTCTCCATCTTCTTTCTTTTTTCCTTTTTCCCGCAAATCACCAAAAACTATATATATATATATATATATATATATATATATATATATATATATATATATATATATATATATATATATATATATATAAATATATATTTTTTACAACCTTGACCGCCGTGCATTGCCGGCGCACATGCGCCCGTTGCCCGGACTTCACCTCCGTCACGCCCATCGCCCGAGCTTCACCTCCGCGACGCCTGTCATCCGGACATCGTCTCCGCGACCCTAGTTTCCCGGACTTCACCTCCGCGACGCTCGTCGCCCGGACTTCCTCTTCGCGACGCCCGTCACCCGGACATCGTCTCCGCGACCCTTGTCGCCCAGACATCACATCCGCGACGCCCGTCGCCCGGACTTCCTCTTCGCAATGCCCGTCACCCGGACATCGTCTCCGCGACCCTCGTCGCCCAGACATCATCTCCGCGACCCCCGTCGCCCGGACTTCACCTCCGCGACGCCCGGACTTCCTCTTCGTGATGCCCGTCCATCGTCTCCGCAACCCTCGTCGCCCTCCTTCGTCACTCAAAGACGATATCAATAACTTTTCGGACAAACGACATCAACACCTTACTATGTGTTTATGCGTGCAGCGCCCGCTCGGGTTGCCCCTCCGCGCACGCCGCACGAAGGGGGCTATGTTCCCAACCTATTCTGGTTGCACTTAAGGGCCCCCTAGCGGACCCACTTTGCGCGACCCCCCTCCCCCTTTTTTTGTTTTAGTTTCACTGCTTTTTTTGGTTTGAAAAACACATTTTCACCATTTTCACAATGCTAACAAAAGCACCCACCATTTTCACAAGGCAACACCGCATTCAGCCTCCGCATCCACAGCCACAACGCCACACCTTCGGCCGCTGCCCATCGCCCGGGCGCCGTCTTCACAACACTAGTTGCCCATTGCCCGGGCGCCATCTCCGCAACATTCGTTGCCAATAGCCCGGGGGCTGTCTCCGCGACCCTTGTCGCTCGTCACCCGGGCACCATCTCCGCGACCCCCGTCGCCAGCGCCGTGTGCACCCTTCGCAACTTTGTTGCCCATCGCCTAGGGGCTATCTCCGCGACCTTCATCGCTCGTCACCCGGGCGCCGTCTCCGCGACCCCCGTCGCCAGCGCCACGCCTTCCACAACAATCGCGGCCTATCACCGAGGCGCCGTCTCCGCAGCTCGTTGCCAATCGCCTGGGGCTATCTCCGTGACCCACGTCACTCGTAGCCCGGGCACCGCCTCCGCGACCCACGTCGCCAACGCCCTGCATACCTTCTGCGCGGACCCCCGCCACCAGCGCCGTGTGCACCTTTCGCAACTCTTGTCGCCCGCGTCCGCGCGCCGGCTCTACAACTCTCATCGCCCTCACACATTTGTTGCTCGCGTCCGTGCTACAGCTCCGTGCTCCCGTCACCCGCGCTCCTTCGCAACTCTTGTCGCCCGCGTCCGCGCGACAGCTCTGTGACTCTCGTCGCAGGCCCTCCAACTCCGCGACTCTCGTCGCCCGCGCGCCACCTCTACGACCTTTGTCACACGCATTCACATGATAGCTCCGCGACAGGCCCCGTCGCCCGCGTGCCGTCTCCTCGATCCACGTTGCCCGTGCCAACTCATCGTGCTCTCTACAACGCGCGCTCAATGCCAATGGTCACTTGATGCTCGTCACCGACCGTGCACAATTGCCATGACGACATCACTAAGTATAGCTCCGCGATGTTCGTCGCCACGCCCGTGCGCCATTCTCATCATGCGTGCCCCCGGCACCAACTTTAGCTCCGCGACGTTCGTCGCCGCGCCCGTGCGCCATCTTCATGATGCGTGCCCACGGCACCAACTTTAGCTCCGCGACGTTCGTCACCGCGCCCGTTCGCCATCTTCATGATACGTGCCCCCGGCACCAAGTATAGCTCCGCGACGTTCGTCGCCGCGCCCGTGCGCCATTCCCATCATGCGTGCCCCCGGCACCAACTTTAGCTTCGCGACCTTCGTCGCCGCGCCCGTGCGCCATTCTCATCATACGTGCCCACGGCACCAAGTATATGCTCCGCGACCTTCGTCGCCGCACCCATGCGCCATTCTTATCACATGTGTCCCGGCACAAAGTATTGCTTCGCGACGTTCGTCGCCGCACCACTTTCATGACATGTGCTCCGGCACCAAGTATTGTCCCCGCGACAATCGTCGCCATGCCCATGCATCACGACCATGTTACAAGCCTCTGGGCATAACACCCGTTCACCACACCATGCGCCCCGCCATGGGCATGGAAGATCTTCGACCCACTCTCCAGAGTGTGCGGCATTCTGGGGGCTCCGCTCGTAGTGCTCTGGCACGAGGACCCCTCCCTGCGGGACGGGTTGTATGCCGTCACCGGCTCAATCAAACTGCGGCATGGGCTGAGCGCCATCACGAGCTAACGCCATCGCCGGCTCAATCAAACTGCGGGACGGGCTGTATGCCGTCGCCGGCTCAATCAAACTGCGGCATGGGCTGAGTGCCATCGCGGGCTTAGCGCCATCGCCGGCTCAATCAAACTGCGGGACGGGCTTCGTGCCGTCGCCGGCTCAATCAAACTGCGGGACGGGCTGTATGCCGTCGCCGGCTCAATCAAACTGCGGCATGGGCTGAGCGCCATCACGGGCTAGCGCCATCGCCGGCTCAATCAAACTGCGGGACGGGCTGTATGCCGTCGCCGGCTCAATCAAACTACGGCATGGGCTGAGCGCCATCACGGGCTAGCGCCATCGCCGGCTCAATGAAACTACGACATGAGCTGAGCGCCATCACGCGCTAGCGCCAACGCCGGCTCAATCAAACTGCTGGACGGGCTGTATGCCGTCGCCGGCTCAATCAAACTGCGGCATGGGCTGAGCGCCATCGCCGGCTCAATCAAATTGCGGGACGGGCTTCGTGCCATCGCTGGCTCAATCAAACTGCTACATGGGCTTAGCTTCATCGCAGGCTCCATCACCAGGGACCCTGGCCCCCGCAGCAGGATGGGCTGTAACCACATTGTTTATGCGTGCGACGCCCGCTTGGGTTGCCCCTCCGCGCACGCCACACGCAGGGGGCTTATGTTCATACCCTATTCTGGTCGCACCCCAGGACCCGCTAAGGGACCCATTTTGCACGACACATCACCCAGTTAGCGGTCAACTTTTCAACGCTCGAGAGCCGGTCAAAGCAACGCATGCTCAAGTCACGTGAACTGCTCGTGAAGCGACCTCGGCGTGCCTTCCACCTTGGGGGTCGGCCACCTCAAGGGCTCGGCCACCCTTGGGGGTCGGCCACCTGCCTTGACGATCGACAACCGTCGTTCGGGACCGCGCTCCGCTATAGTCGTAACGACCGTCGCTTTCGGCCGTGCTCCGTCGTAGTCGCGACGACCGTCGCTCTCGACCGCGCTCCATCGCCGCGACGACCGTTGCTCTCGGCCGTGCTCTGTCGCCATGATGACCGTCGCTCACGGTCGCGCGCCATCCACCCAACGACCCCTGTTGCTCAGACGTCACTCCGCGACCCCCGTCGCTCG